>WYDF02289509.1:0-16383 GCA_009867245.2 Adranes taylori
ATATAATTACAGTAGTTTATTTACGCAAAATTAAGTATTAAGTAAGCACCTACATATGTCTAATATCTAACTCTTCAGTCACTGAAATTATATTTGGGCGTAAAACAAAACAAAAAGGGCTTTTATTTATTTTGAATGACAAAAGATAATTTTGTAAAATTTTATACCAGACTTCATTTATTTCGAAACATAAAACTTTTAGCAATTAGTTAATTGAATTATACAATTTTTATTTTCAACAATAGGAAGAAACAGATAAGAAATGATAAGAAATCATATGTATCAGGTATCATTTTAACAATGAATCAGTATTTTTCAGTATATATCTATATCCCTAATTCGTTAGTTCATTGCGTTCATGGTCGAGGACATACGTCGCCAGTTACATAAGCCAAAGTTAGTAACTCACTATTATGATTACCCTCTTCCTCTAGTTAACTAAATTCTCCTATTTTCGAACGACTATTTCAAACTCACATATCGTCACATATTCAGAATTCTTGTACCACCTGATAAGTTTGCAAAACATGTTGCAACTTCCTTGTAAAGAAAAAATATTTTGTTGGATACTTATTAAAATGTGTAAAGTTTGTACTAAAATTTGTACAAATGACAAGCACTTTAGCCTTAAACGGCTGAAATTATTGCAGAAATAAACTTTCTTTTTCACATATTGTTTCACCCTAATAAATATCACATAATTTTTAAATAGTTGAATCATTTTTTCTCTCTTCCATGATTTTTCGAACAATCCATTTAAAGCTCTATGTCGTTTTCGGATAATAAATCTCATATAAATTAATTTAATTAATTAATTAATAAGTAATCGTCTAATATAATATAAATAGATTAATAAATTGAATGCAATTCGGATATAATATATAATTTCTCTTATAATATATAAATCAAAATTTAAGGAACGACAGAAAACGTAGGTGTTTAACGCCAATATAGTGGAAGGAGAATAATACGCGAAGGCAAATATCCAACACCTGCACATACAAATGCATTCGCGGGAAGAGATACTACGTCACGTCGTGGTACGAAAGCGAGTAGTTTCGAGTGCAGGTGCATTTGTCCGTTATCTTAACCCTTCAAGGAATTACTTCTGTAAAAATTGCTAAATTAGTATTTCCGTATATTTTGTTGGATAACTCTTTGCAATTTGTTGGCCAGTCTACGTTTTCGTTGAATTTCGACAGAAAAATAATGCTGTATTGATCATTAAAATTGCTAACGGATCAAATATATCTTTTACTGGGCGCAATTTTAAGCGTTCTAAAATTTTTAGCAAAAGTTTTCCTCAAGGCACGCTTCTCAGGCTGTCGATTAGGCAGAATTTCACTGGTCATATAGACTATTGCATTCGCTTTACAGCCAAGAGAACCTGCAAAATCCTTGAGCATAGCATGGCCAACTGATGAGGGAGTTTGGTTTAATGGGGTGAGCTGATTTTGCTGGTGATCTTCTATCACTCCTAGTTGTATTTGCTTGGCTGCGCAAGTGGGTGCTAGTTGAGCTGACGTAGAAAATAAGCATGTTGCGGAAGGGAATGTTTTTGTGTCTTTTTGGTTTTTTTTCGATTTTTCTTTTAATTTAATTTTTATATTTTAATTTTTTTTGTATTTTAATTTCTTTATAATGTTGGCGTAGGACTCATCCAAGGAATTGATTCTAGGATATTTAGGAGATCCTCAGGGTATTCTTGAATGATTTGTATAGTTAGAGCTGACGGATGTGGAAATGGTCTGCGTGCCAGTTTGCTACGGTGGTCACTGACTTTCCAAACGGAACGATGATTTTGGTGGGCTATTGTGCGGTTTTCTGCATCACGTCGAATTGGATATTTAGACTGTAGAAATTTTAGACGATCTGTGGTAGGCTCAGCAGAACAGTGTTCATATCGTAGTACACTCAGAAATTGGAAGTGTAACCTGTGAAGAATTCTTCCCTCACATGTAGTAAGTTTGTGCGCTTGCGCATTAGAAAGTGTCGAATATAGAGTAGCTCTATAGTCTATCAGTGGTCTAATATAGGTTGGAAAGAGTGTTGTTTAGATCAGAATTCCAGTTGAAAATTCTGTTAAACGTGATACCTACATAGGGTTCATTCCAGAGTCGGAGTTTGATGTGGACACGATTTTTATGTTTCTTGTTGACATGATTGGGATTCTGAATGAAGATAGCCTGAGGTTTTCTTGGATTAGGGTAATGCGCCATTGTGAGCCCATTTTGGAAACATTCTAAAGCTACGGTTTGTAGTTTGCGCTTTTAGGGTGCATGTCGAGTAAACTATGTCATCAGCATAGAAAGCACTATGGGTATGTGGAGTGGTGGGTTGAGTATTGGAAATCATAGTAGTACATGAGGTACAAAAAAGGAGCAAGGACAGACCCTGGTGGTACGCCAGCTTGAAGTTCTCGTGAGACTGTCCCCAGTTTTAATTTGGTTAGTACGGCCGGATAGATATGACTGAACCAACTTCAGTGTGTTGGGTTGAAGGATATGAAACTCATTGACTTTCCAAACTAACCCAGCATACCAGACAAGGTTAAAAGCATGAGAGATGTCTAAAAATACTGCCATAGTGCAATGGGAATTGTTAAGTGCTTGCGTGATATCCGTTTGAAATTTTAGGTGAGGGGCCATAGTAGAGCGTGATGCTGTAAAACCAAATTGGTTCTCTGGGAGAACTTTCTTTATATCTAGAGAGTTTCTTAAGCGAGATGCGAAGATTCTTTCAAAGGTTCTTTCCTAAAACGTTAAAAAGTGTGATTGGTCGATATAAGGAAACATGTCTATGGGTTTTGTGGGGTTTAGGAATCATGACCGTTTGGCCAGTTTTCCAATCAATTGGGAAGTGCCCCATTAAAAGGCATTTGTTTTTGCCTTTATTTAGTGTTTCGGTTACGTATTCTTCAGTGATAGGATATAGAATATCGTCCTGCTCAGGAAAATCTATGAATGCGGTGCGGCGAAGGAACAAATCAGTTACCAGATTGTTTGTTATCTCAAGAAAATTAGGCTCGAAAAGTACGTTAGCAGGTAGTTTATACGTATTTTACAGATAGTCAGCGAAAAGCTCAGCTTTATCAGATGAGTTGTTTAGCATTTGACCCTGATTATTTCTCAGGTGGGATCTTGGAACAATGTTTAGGCCCGTAAGTTGTTGGATTTTTTTGCCAGAATTGTTTTCCATGTTGGTACTCGAGTTTTCATGTGGTTTCAACCCAACACTCTTCCATATGCCCAATTATACTGCGAAGAACAAGAGCATTTAGTCTGCTCTACTCAGATTTTATGGCGGGGTCTCTCTGACTAATATAGAGACGATAAATTTGCCTTTTGTCTCGTAGAATATTAATGATATCGGGAGAAAGAGAATGCCTATTTCGGGTTACAGTTTTCAGAGAAATACTCTCTGATGTTGAATCTATGCTAGCTTTGACCAGAAGTGGATAATGGTCTGATGTGACTGAAGTGCTGGCGAAACACTCAGGCTCAATAAATTGGATAAGACTTCAGTGACCACTATCTGATCAATAGTTGAAAGGACAGTGCCACAGGAAGTAGGTTCTGTATATATGGTACGTTGAATTGGAAATGAAGTGAAACAATTAGTGAGACATCCGCCGTTTGGATTTGTTACCGAGTTGCCTAAATCCACATGGCGAGCGTTAAAGTCGCCCATAATTATTGCTGGCGTTGTTGTTCTGGTGCGTGTATTAGTCTTTCTTTTGTGTGATTTATTACCTTCTGGCTTTGGTTCTCGTTTGCAGTTTGGCTTAGTTTCTCGTTTAGTAATTTCAGTGGCCTAATAATTTCAGTATGACTATTAGCAAGTCACTGAATTTGCATTTAATTTGTTTGTTGATTAAATTGTGGTTGAGCTTCTTTTTATATATTTCTGTTTGTTACCTTTGTGGGCCGTTGTTTTTACTATTGTTATGCTTTCTTCCATTGGTTCATTTGGATAACTGTTGTAGTGAAGAAGATTGACATGATTTGCTACGTATTCTCTTTCAATTCGTGTTAGTTTCTCAATGTAGAATTTAAGTTGTGTATATGTTTTTTTTTTGTATTTGTCTCTGTTGCTTATATTTCTGTGGAATAAGTTGCTGAGGTTGTTTTGTGTTTCATATGCCTTTTCAATTTGATATGGTATGAAGAGTTTTAGTACAAACATAATGATGATATTGTTGTTTGTGACGTTACTTCTGTTAATTTCATTATCTTGTTGTATATGATGGTGATTTCGTTTTTATTGTAACCGTTGATTTCCGTTTATTGCTATTAACTTTCGTTTCTTTGTTCTTGTGACATTGTTATGTTTTTAATAATTTGAAAAGGCATATAATCTCTGTATGTTTTGTTATCCTTGAGTAGTTGAATGTTGCATGAATAATATTATATGGAGATTAGTTCTAGATGAAAGAATACATAAACTTATGAGTAACTTTTATGAAGATTACTTAGCCATATATGAGAGAATAAGTATACTTAAGTGAAGATTAGCTAGTTTGATATTGGAAAAAGTTACTCTCAGGTTGAAGAATATTAGATAGACTTAAGCTGAAACACAGTCAAACTATAAGAGGAACATATAGTATGTTTGTAGATAATATTACTTATAATAATTTTGTTAATTGTTTTGCGCTTATGACCCTTTTTATAATCTTGCTTATTTTTAAATTTTGAAGGCTAATTTTCCGTGGGCGGTGGCGAGTGTAACGAGTCATTCTAATCTCGTTTTATGATACAAAATCTGTGCGTTTAATACTTCTAAAATTATCTAAATAATTCAGGAGACTGCTAGATTTTGTAAAAGGTTGTTATTATTTAGGCATGATGTGTGCTAAACGAGCTAGTTGCAACACTTTCATTTAGAGTTTCCTATCAACTTCTATCCGGAAGTAACTTTGAGAAGTAGAATAAAGGTACTTAGATGAAAATACAGTAAATCATAACAACAATCTAAAGAGGGGGAAAAGCAAAAGAGATATCGACGTAATTCCGGTAGGAAAATTAGCTAGGCAAGAACCGGATAAACGCTTCAGACAACCATTAACTGCTTGGATAAATTTATCGTACAATTAGTAAATCGGTAAAGGTACGCACAATGTTAGCAATGGCGAAGTCCCGTGTTATAAATAGTGTTTGAAAGCTGTGGAATTATAACTTCAGAAAATTACAGCTTTAGTCAGTAGTAGGTAAACTAAAGTGGATACCCGTTAGGGAGTAATAACTTCCCCAAAAATAAACGTTACAATATTGTATCTGTCAACTTTCTCCCGTATGTATTGTATTGCACGTACTAAAAATAATAATGAAATGAACAAGAAATTCAAGCCAATCAACATAATGAAACTAATGTTGGAATAACAATTTGCACGGAACGAGGTAAGATCTTTTATAGCACATATTGTAAAATAATGGAATTTAATGAAAAATGAATTTAAACTTTACAGTTTTCAGAAAATACTAATTATGCAAGCAGAAAACATACTAATGTGCAACCTGGAGGTAAGGTCGCCTTCCATGGAGTCAATCAGGAAACCCCCGGAAGCCCCCAAAACGCCCCTCTCAATAAATAAGTATTGATTGAGCTGAGGTGGAATAGAGATCACTTCTCAATGCAAATCTTGAGGAGCGGGGGCGGCAGCCCACTAATTTAATTCAGAATAATTTGTGTATCTATGGCTTAAGAAGCCAAAATAAACAAATCTTATTTATTGTTTTATTTTTGCATTATGAATCTCAATACAGTATCAGTTTGTTTTACAAAACCAATATTAATTTATAGCTATGTTAAACATAAAACGTTAGCCATTTGTAAATTTAATGATTAATGGAATGTGTGTGTGTGAGTAATTAAACAGCAAGCACCAAATCTGTTGTTTCATTGTTACCACAGATAATACGCCCCATTGATAAATTGGAATTGCGAAATACATATATCGAACAAATATATGTATATCGAAATTCTAGTCTATGTATACCTACAACTATATATGAACTGCTGATTAACTGCATTTGTACAAAAACAATAATATACATTATAAATTTTTAAATAGCAGCGAGCTGCAAGTTACAGATAGCCCTCCTATAACACGATGTCCCACAACGCGGTTTCAATCTTATATGTTAATGAAAATTAAGTATAGCCCAAAGCGGAAATCCTCGTATAGCACGTCAATCTACAACACGATTTAATTCTAAAACAAACCGTAATGAAATTGCGGAAAACCTTCTATATATACATACTTCGATAACACGATGTTTATTACAAACATTTACGAAATTAAGTTACTATGCACAATAACCACGTATTTATATTTACACACATAAGTAAAATAAAATTCGGGGAATAACCGCATTTTCTGACAGCGAGATTCTTCATAATTCAGTCGTGCCTATCATTTAAACAATATTGTGTTCCAAGCGTCCAGTTGGTGGATGGCATAAATTACGCAATAGTGATTTTGGAAGATATTTTTTTTCAAATTATGGAAATGTGTTGAGTTTAATTATATTTCAGTCCTAAGCTATGTCTGAAAGTAAGAAAACAACGTTTGGAAGAAAATGTATTTCTTAGGAGACAAAACTACAATGTTTGAATTAGTTCTTAAAAGGACAAAACGGATCTGATATTGCAGAAAGTCTGAATGTAAATGAAGCAACAGTTCATATTGTATGTTATTTAAACCATTAAAAAAAAAGAGAAAGGAAGATCTTCATATCCGTAATAAATGCAGTTCGTTTCTGTGCGCCAATAATGGAGAAAATAGAAAAGGCACGCAGTATTTGAATTAAAGATTGTTGTACAAAAAGCATTGGGCGGTGATGTCAATAGAGAATAGGCTCTCAAAGTAATAAACATCGTAAAGAAAGTGGAGATTCTCCTGTAAAACCAGAGTGTTTGGGAAGTAAGCGTTGATTTGAGAAATATATAAGAAACGTTTTGCAATTCATAGTGTAAGAGTTCAAGGAGAAATAGCGTTGGCTGGCCATGAAGCTGCCAAAACGTGACCAGAAAAAATGATTGAAGGATAATTGAAGAGGAAGGATATATGCTACATCAAGTGTTCAATGCCGATCATACTGGACTTTGGTGAAAAAATGCCCAAGAGAATTTTGTATCAAAAGAAGATAAAAGTGCCCGTTTTTAAGGCATATATATAAATCGCATAACTTTACTTTTGGGTAACAATTAGTCCGGGGAAGTAATGACAAATCCCTTGCTAATTTATAAGTCTTTAAATCAGCGTCTTTAAATCATCAGTCTTTAAATCACCTTTAAATCTTAAAGGCATAAATAAAAACATCTTAAACAAAAACATCTTGGGTAACAGGAGATATATTTAAGGAGTGTTTTTTCAACTGTTTTGTGCTGGAAGTTGAAAATTATTTCAAGCAAAAATTTTTTAACTTTATGGTGCTATTACTAGTAGATTACGCCAAGGTGACATTCAGAATTTAAGTCATCTTAACGTCAAAGTAGAGTTTTTACCGCCGATTACTACTTCATTGATCCAACCATTAGATGAATCTGTTATTTATTTATTCCTTTAATCCTTAGGTACCAATATGGGGTAACTTGGGTCCACCACTTTAATAATGTTGTTGTAACTTTGATTGGGATTCGACTAGACTTACAGTTATTGTCAAACAACGTTTGAGGTTACTTTTAATGCTAGTGGTTCGCAAATTTTCCACCTGGGTAAAATATTTATACATTTTAGGTAAGTGACCCCTCATAGTAACCCCTTTGGGTATTTATGTAAATTCTAACAATTCTGCTAATGAATTACATTTTGACGATTTGTTTTAAATTTTCCATCATTTTATTGAAATTGGCAATTTCAAAAAGTTCACTTTTGGATATTGGCTTATATGTTGTATTTTCAAAATATTTTTTAAATAAAAAATGTAGAGCGTCAAATATGTATAAGACTGCGTAAATTACGTATTTTTAGTCTAGTCAAGCAAGCTGTAATCATCTGAAGAAGGTCCAAAATAGCACACCTCCAATTTTTTCATTATGCCACGAGTAGCACGGTTTTTCGGTACTAGTTGTATTAGATATTAGTCAGTGGAACACAGATGTAATTCAACAAAAGTATGCAATTAAAAGTCAACAAAACCATTCAATTCATTGTTGTTTTGTTATTTCATAGCAAGCTATCCTTTTTGTGTATATCACGTACTAAAAATTTTTGATCACTTAAACAAGATTCAATTTCTTTAAGGTCAATAATTACATGTTATACTTTGCATATCTCAATGTGTTTATTTTATCATTAAATTGTAACAACTACTAAGCAAATTTTGTGATAATTTGAGAACAAATAATAATGTCTATATGCGCTTTTTAGAAGAATTTGTGCATTTTTATGTTCTTTCCCATTAAATTTAAAAAAATATACGTTTGCATTTAATATTTTTCAGATATTTGAAAAAAATTGTCGTGCTATCAATCATCGCCCTCTAAAAGATTTATCAACAACTCATGTGCCGCATGGAACTAATTTTAAATCTATTTAAAATTTTCTTTCAAACAAGTGCAACTATATTCAAATCAGATAAAAACTTTGGATGTTACAAAGGATTAAATATTAAATAATTCGGAAGTTTTCCCCACCCTTATTAATGGATGTACGAAAAAAACTCTTAAATAAACTTCATACAAGATTAATTCGTCTCTTTAACCTCGTCTTGTATACCTTGTATGGGGCTTTTTTGCCAAAAAATAATCTTTATTTTTACAACTTGCAGTTGCGCCTTCTATCGTTGAATTCTCGAACTTCAATATTTTTTCCAGAGATTTTCGACATTATTTCCCAAAGCTTTAAGTGTTATAGTTTCTGAGACAAAACAGATGGCCAGCTTTAGTGGGACATCCTCCATTTATTATACATTTGTATAATAAATGGAGTTAAACACAAATAATAGTTGTTGAACTAGAATTATACTGGAATATTAGACACTATGATTATCAAATTAAAATAACGACTTGAGTAATTCTTTCTAATTATACACACGTAGTTTATTAACTCTGCGCATTATATTTAATCTAAAACAAAAAACATGCATTTACATATTATTATTTTAAACGAAATTATATAGATTGGATTAACAGATATATACTGGAACGTTTCATACTTAAAATTCAGTCCGAAAAAGCTTCTGCTTTTCTCTTATAAACTCTTGCGTTATATTTACATACCAAAGCTTCGCTTGCGAGAGTTTACAATTTCCAATTGCTTTAATTAATTTAAATAGTACTCCGAAAGATATGCATTGTAGCATGTCAGGCATAGTGTACCAAAAAATATTTGAACGGAAGCTTTGATCGCTCATTTTTTCTTGTCAATTTTTTTTCATTCTAAAATTTAAGGATAAAATTGAATGGAGAAAAATTTAAAAATATTTAAGGTACATGTTGTATAAAAATAGATCGTGCAAGGAACGTGAAGGAATGGTTGCAAGGAAAGCGAAGGAACTGTCAGAAACAATGAGAGTTGTGCTGTAAAGACGTTATACGGGTGCAACTTCAGTATTTGGACTGGGAAGGCAACAAATGATAGTATGGAGGGCACCTGGGTAACTGATAGTTTATAAGAAAAATTTGTAGAAGCATATTGATATATAGTCTTGAGCTGTAGGCAGTGAACGAATAAGAATAAATAGAATAAGTGCAGATAAGATAGAACAAAAATATACTAGGGATGGAACTGTCCATATGTTGTTACAAAAGTTGAAGAAATATAAAAGTTGGATAGCAGGATTCAAGAAAATGGTGAAGTTTGAAAGGGAGGTAAAATATCACAAAGAGGGAGAGTATTAAAACGGTATAGATAGATATTTACCATGAGGAAGAAAGAGAAAGGGGTACAAAAGATTGCTCGGAGAAAATGTGCATATCTGAAAATTGGTTGATCAATAAATTAAGGCACGAAAAAATGAGAAATACAAAGTATGAAATAAATGGGGTCGTGAATAGGATGACGGATGTGGAAAGACAAGAGGAGGATGTAAAATTTAGTAGCTCACATGTATAATAGTGTGGAGTGGAAATTAGTACGCGAGATAGAATTAAGCTAGTTACCGCCAAAACTTCGTTAGTCGTGAAAACTCCTAATCCATTTGGGATGGGAAAATGTTACAAAAACTATATTTCTAACTATGATTGAATGATAGGTATTTTTTATTAATCAAGGTTTTGAAATGTGTGCGTACTGATAAAAATATATTTCTTAATTTAATATTTATTTATGGCGCTATTAATCAAATACTGTACTTCGGTCTGCTAATTATGGAACCCTTGTCTATTTCAGACTGTAAACGACCTCAAAGAAACAAGTTACGCCCCTTTGAATGTAAATCATTATATTACTGCGTAACACACTATAAAATAAATGCTGAATAAGTATGAGATTTTGGGAGAATATTTCGCTTATTTCTGTAATTTACCGTATAGTAATTGTTTGTCATCGGTTATGCCAAAATACGTCTAGTAGATAAAAACAAAATAAGGAAAACTCAATTAAATTACATGAATCATTTGTTTTTTAAATATTTAAGCTTGTTAATTATATACAATTATTTTCTATTAAATTATGTACAATCATGTACAATTAATTATATTAATTGTTTTAAATTCGGTTTAGTCTACTGCTAATTATATTAATTGTTTTAAATTCGGTTTAGTTTTCCTCTACTAATATTTATATTCATTTCCCACTGCTCCACTAAAATGGCGCAATTTCAATCTAGGCATTAAATAAACTGTTTAGCATTAAAGTTATATCGCAAAAAAATACATGAATAGATAACGAAACAAATTAAAAAACTAAATAAATACCCAATTCATCGAGACTTATAAATAAAAATTATATAAAAATTATTTAGAGTAAATTTGATCCTGAAAATTTGAATCACAAACACAGAAATATTTGGGTTATTCAATGCCTTTGTTAAATAAGTTTCAATCTTTGTCAACTGAACAGCCACACTGGATATATACGATGAGATTTTTTTAGGTTTTCACCTCATTTGCATCATGCATACTACCCTGAATCTAGACAAATTGTCAAGGGGATATCTCGAAGAAGGCATTGTGTTGAAAACGTAGAACAGTAATCTTGAAATATATCATATATCTAAAAAAAATACTTGTAACAGACACAGTGTAGGTACAATGATTTTTCGAATTTGACAAATAGTTGAGTAATTTAGAATAATTGTCGAAATTATTATATTTGTTCTACATCAAAAACGGAAAAAAATTTATATAACAATAGCACCAATTAAGAAACAATTTTAAATAAAATTTTGTACAAATACATTACACTGTACATTACAGTATACAATTTAAACATTGTTGAATAATTAACTAAGATTAATCCACTTCTGCGAGAGTCGTGGTGGTTACGATTCATTCTCCTGATCTGAGGAATATAAGTTGGGATTTTGAAATTAAGATATTTATTTGTAATAAACTATATCTATTAATTAGAAAATAGATATTTTATGAGTATCTCGGTGTAATAATATGTTAATTTGAAATTAATATGATCAATTGTATCTGTTAAAAACTTTAGCTGATCCGGGAATAGAACCCGGCTCTCCTGATTTCCGGCGGTCGGTTGTTTAGCCCACTAAACTAACGAGCCATGAGCTTTAAAGAACAAATGATTTTATATGTGTTACATTCGTTAGCATGAAACCATGTGCTGACGAAAGGTAGTTAACTGTAAATAATTTTATGTAAATAAAACGCATACGTTAACATGCGAAAATGTAATGGCTTAGCTTTTATAACACATCTTAATAAAAAGTGGTACTAAAAGCAAAGCGATCAGCTCCCCCACATCGGTCCAATTCCCTCGGTAGTTGATCATAATTAATTTTAGTATTTTTATTCCATCCCAAAATTCAGCGAAGGGATTAAGGTCAGACATAGCCACCCGACACTCATCCTTTCCCATAGTTCACGTAATCAAAAAATATGTGACAATGTAACGTTTGAATTCGCTTGAAATATTTACGATTTGAATCATGTCGAACTAATAGCGTTTAGTAAAGAGAGGAATATATGAAACTTAAGGGAGCGCGAATTTTACTCTAAAGGCAAATTAATGCTTTAATTAACCTAATCGACTATTGAAAAATTTTTAAACAAATTAAATGTTAAATTGTTAGACTTGATATAAAGTATAATGATCATCACTAAATAGATCAACAAATGATTTCTTTAGTATCTAAATTTTGACTTCTCGTATATGAAAGATGAGACGCTCCATGATAATTTTTAATGAAGTTTTTGCATTATAATTAATTTTATTAAATCATGTCAACGGAGACTCTAAAATACTAAGTGCATCTGCAGTTATTTCCATTAACCATTATAAGCAGCTTTTTACATGTGTTGCTTGTACCATTTCAGTTTAAAGTTTTATAATGAATTTAAATCTTATTAAGATTGGAAATACAAACTTTGCATGTAAAACTTCCTTGCAAAAATATTATGTTTATATGAATACCTTTTTTAGAAATATTAGAATATTTTAAACCGGTTTTGAATATGTCTGAAAAAAAGAAGCGGACTGTCAATGAGTTTCCACACATTCTGAGCATTTGTAATACTTGAAACGGCTCACTTACTGCGGCACATAAGTGCCTCTTTTGAAATTTCTGATGTATGGGGTGAATAATAAGATATCTTAGAAAATTTATAGAATAGGTGACGTTGAAAATTGTACCATAAAAATAAGTAAACTTGAACTAGGTAAATAAAGTCTACTTTTTAGATAAAGCGCACTTAATTCAACCGGGAAATGGGAGTCTTAATGAATGATTTATTTAGGGCGTAGATAAAATTAATAAAAAGTTTATTTGGGAGTTTCAATGAATTCATACACTCAGACTAAACAATGATTTATGCAGAACAAACAATGAGTAAACAATGATTTATGCAGAAACATTTATATAAAACTATACACCAAACTCTGCATTCCTCCACAAAGCAGTAAAGCCAGGTATATCTTGGCAACCGTGTTACCCGTGGGCAAAAACACTATGAAAACACATTGTTTCATGTGGCGTATTCTAGTATTAGCATCATGTTTTTCTAAATTTAATGAATGAAAAATAAATTTTTATTTAGAGGTTACAATTGTTTCATACTTAAAGATGTTCTTAAATGATTAATAGTATTATTGGCCAAATAAACGAATTTTTACTGATATTTTTAATGCCAAAGTTGCGTGGCTGAACATTGTTATACAGCACATCCTTAATATTTTATAAAAAACATGAAATATATTTCTTAATTCTGAAATATTTGGTCGTTTTGCTGAATGATAATTAAATTAAAAATGCATTTGATGTTTTGGAGGCAGTCCGGGAATCCCCTCTTTCATCGGAAACTGAAAATTTATTTATCATTGTTACACACTGTAACTTATTCACTATATAATTAAAAAATATTTTATCTATTATAAATAGATAAAATATTTTCTAGCTATAGTTTCAATCAACAACTGTTATAAATTATAGCAATTTATAATAGAGTATTTCGTAATTATATAGTGAATAAATTTCAATATATAACAATTATAAATGAATATTCACTTTCCGACGATGGAGGGGTAATTTATAATAGATAAAATATTTTGTAATTATTTAGTGTATAAGTTTAAATATGAAACAATAAAAAATAAAAATATATGTCCTATTTATTATTATTACATATTGAAACTTATTCACTCTTTCCTATGGCTATTTGTGAATCCGTAAACCGCACATGATGTAGTCATTTCTATAATTTATAGTAAAAGTATTTAAAATCGTGATAACTCATTGAGAAACAGTTTTTTAGATAAAAAACAATATAAAACAATATAAAAACAATATGGGAAGCCTGAACAAATCTTTGCTTTTCTTACCAGCTAATGTGGCAACCATGACTTTGAGGCTTCAGAAATCTTCGATAAGTACGTTGTCTAGTTTTATAATATATGTCTAACTGACGTTCAAAAGTCTTGGGGGAGAGGCTGTTATCGACTACATTGTAATGACTGAAAGTCTAGAAAGATTAAGTGTGGGGGATAACATTGAGTCTGACCATTTTCCGAATGAGACTCTATGGAATGTAGGAGAGGTTGAAGAGAGAAGTGAATTAGGAATGGAAGAATGGGAGGACTGGAAAAGTGGGTTCATTTGGAATGTGGACGCGAAAAGAAGTTTTATGGGAAGAATGAACAAGGTAGAATGATAAAGTATTAGTGGAATAAAAGAAATTTCAGGGGTTATAAGAGGAAACTTAAAAAGACAAAAAGTAAGGAAGAAAAGGACAACTAAGAAGAACAGAAAGGAAATGGAAGTGAGTGAACAATGGATAAGAACGAAAAGAGAGGTTAAGAAAATGTTGAAGAAGGTGAGAGTGGGTGAAGTCGAATGGGATGAGTATGATATGGTTAAGAATGTATGGAAAATGGAAGAAAAAAAGTGAGGGAATGTACGAGGAGAAAAGAGGAAGAAGAAATAAGTAGTTTGAAGAGTGAGAGGGATATATGGAAATATTTGAGACGAGGGGTATTAGGAGAGAGAAGAGACATATGTTGTATAGGCCTACAAGGATGGAAAAAGAAGTATATAGTGATGGATTTACAAATTGTGATACAAGGGAAGCGGAATGTGGAGCTAATATGGAATAAATGGAGGAATGTGGGTATATAAGTGTGTAAGAAGTTAGGAACGAGATGAAAAAAGGAGGAGCGGTTGGACCCGTTGGAGTGCCAGTAGATTTATGGGAGTGTTTGAATGAGAGCGGAATAAAAGCAGTGGTAAGGGGTATGAATGGAATTGAGAAAGGAGAGGATAGAATACCAAAGGAATAGAGGGAAGGTAAAATAGTGCCGGTGTATAAGATGGGTGATAGAATAGATGTGGAAAGCTATAGGGGAATTACGATAATGAATGGGTTGTATAGATTGTTTGCTAGAGTATTCAATAGGAGGTTAGAAGAAGAGCTGGGGATAAAGGGTATTCCGTCACAAACGCAAAATGGGTTTATCAGAGGTAGAGGCACAGCAGCTAGTTTGGTGACGATAAATTATATCATGAGTAGAGAAGTAGCAAGAGAAAGGATTTATAGATTTGAAAGCAGCATTCGATGGGATTGTAAGGGAGAAACTGCGAGACAGAATGAGAATAGTAGGGGTATGAGGAGAGTTTGTGGGCTTAATTAATACAATTTATGAGGGGACGAAAGTGACGTGAGTGAATGAATGTGCATCTGAATAGTTTCAGACCAGAAGGGAAGTGGGGCAAGGTTGTCCATTAAGTGCGTGTCTATTTAATATATATTTGGCAGATATGGATGGTGTGCTGGAGAAGGGACCATCCGGGGGCGTGATGGTGGGAAATAAGAAGGTATGGTCTCTGACATATGCGGAAGACATTGTATGCATGGCGAGTGAGACAGAAGAGATGAAAGAGATGATTGGAAGAATAAAAGGATATATGGAGAGGAGAGGATTGAAGGTGAATGTTAACAAGATAAAAATGATGGTGTGCATGAACGGAGGGAGAGATTGTAGAAAGGATGTATTTGAGATAGATGGAAAGGTGATAGAGTGTGTGAAAACGTATAGGTATTTAGGAGTTATTTTGGAGCAAAGTGGATCTAGTAAGAAGCATGTAGAGATGGTAACGAAATGAACAAAAGGGGCGATAGAGAGACTGAGGGTGGTATGGGAAAAACAATTTGGGGAGTCTGTGAGAATGAGGTTGAGAATAATAGAGGTGTATGTGAAGAATATAATGTTGTATGGATCCGAGGTTTGGGCTGTTGAGGAGAGAGAGAATGGAGAGAGAATGGAGAGTGGGATGTGTGAAAAGGATATTGGGACTGAATAGAAGTAATAAGAGCGAAATACTGTAGCAAGATGTTGGAATATATAAGTGTTTGCTAAGTGGGGTGAAAATAATGATAAAATTGGAGGAAAAGGTATGGAATGACGAGAACATAAGGTTGACCAAAGAGGTGTATGTGGAGGGAATTAGAAAGAGGAAGGTACGTCTATGAATGAATGGATAGATCGGAGAAAGAAGCTGAATATGAGGATTGGATGGTCTTCAAAGAGGTGGTGTGAAAAAATGTGTAAAGGGGACTATTGAGAGATGTAGAAAGCCAGGAGCCAGGACGAAAATTTGATGTAGAAAGGCAGGCGCCAAGAGCATTAAGGAAAGTGGTTATAATGGAGGTATGTAGAAATTATGGAAGGGGTGGGTTTGACAGTATATTTGCAGGCTGGTTTAAGTATGAATGAGAAGAGAATGATTACGACGTTTAGATGTGGAAGTGAGGAGAGGGGGA
>WYDF02289520.1:0-16382 GCA_009867245.2 Adranes taylori
GAAGACCCCGGAAAAGCTGGAGAGAGGGTATAGACGGAGAGATCCGGATGAGAGGATTGGAGGGAGAGGCTTGGAGAAACCGAGACGGTTGGAGATTGGGAATCGGAAGACGGATAACGTTATAACCCGATGCATATATATATATATATATATATATATATAGTAGAAACTACACATATTCAAATCGCGCATCGAGTCAAAAGTTATCAATATTAAGGAACAAATAAACAAATAATTTCACCATGTTATTGCGAACATCATTGATATATTTGACTACTTCATTATAATAATTAAAAGATCCACGAATTTCTAATCCAACCCTGTATTATCTCATGCAATGGACAAGATAACCTCGATAAGAACATTTCTGTAACAAATGGTTGGTATTGTGTACCTATTACTGTAAAAATATGTAATTCGTCAGAAAGTAGCACTAGTACAAATCACCTAGAGATTTTAACATTAGAGCACGTAGGGAATGTATTGAAAGAAAATCAATGGATAAGATTGTAAACACGGAAGGAAAGAAATTTTTAGAATGGAAGGAGGAATAAATACGATGATTGGAAATAGTAGCATAAACAGAAATTGAAATGGAGAAATATATAGGGCATGGGGGATTCAATTGTGGACTGGTGATGGACGAAAGGGTGAGAACATGCATGAAATATATGAGAATAGCAGATACAGTGGAGTCTGGCCACTTCCCTGTAGAGATAGGATGGTTATTTGAGACGGAGATGGAAGTGAAAGAAAGCATTGTGGAGCAGGATGGAGGAAAGAAAGAAAAACATTGTTCACCATTTTAATTTTGTTTTGAAAAAACAAGACAGAAAAGGTTAAAAAATCATTTGAAGCATTAACAACTATGAACATATCATTAACCGAAGCTGGAGCCACAGTCTTCATTTCTTCTCACTTTTGTGATAAATTAAGAACTCGTTAGTCAGATTATTCTTCTTGTTTAAACTGTTGGCCCTGTAATGATAAGCGGAAGCATGCAAGTACGTTAGATGCTACAATGTCTAATTTATGGACTGTATTAATCTAGCTCCTACCCCTTAAATGATAATGAGGATAAAGGGGAATACATAAAATTTGTTCGCACTAATGTTCACCGGTTGTAAATCAATAATTAAATGGCTACAAAACTATATGTCGCGCCCAAAAACTACGATAACTGTCGCTAACCTATATCTATCCTTTTTTGTACTACTATGCTAATATTAACCGGCAAAAGCACGATAATAATTGGAGTTACAATATAGGCAACCCAATCTACAATGATAGATAGAATGTATATCTACAATCCAACCATTGAAATATTTTACAGAGAGATTAACTTTTGTAAATTGAAACTATAACAACTAACCTAAACACTTAATGTAAAGAAATAAAACTTTTAGTTGAAAACTTTATAACTTTTTTATTTTAATGTTCCTGTATTTTTCCAACTCTACATAACAGCTTAAGTTTTAATTAATTTCATCTAATTTCTCGAAGGCATGAAGCAAATTATAATTAAAATATTAAATTCAATTTAAACGAGCCGATCGAAGAAAATTGCATTTAACATAAAACCGCATCGCGGTGATGATAGCTTACGGGTAAATGCAGATGGATCCAATTACGAATCGGACGACATAGACGTACATATATATACACACGTAGAGGGGTCTGAAAGGTAGACATGCAATGTTATGTTCTAGAAACTATGAGTACAGATGGATATACACACTAATTTTGCGTACGATTTACATATAATTAGGAGTATTCGAGCTTCAATAAAGTTTACTTATATTAATTGAATTTGTCTCATCGGTATAGCTCCAAGACTTGAAGCCAATTAATTTTCTTTCGTCCTCATCGTAAAGTTTCAGTCACGATCTCTAGTATATTTGAGGTGTAGAGGAGAAGTGCTATCTGTAGTTCTGACTTCTCAAGTAGTTAACAAAACTTTATTTTCTGCGAAATTTAACCTTTACAGTGGGAAACAGGATACATGCACGTACTGAGCTTTTAAACAATTTATAATTAGTTCTAATATATTGTCTACAATACGAATAATAAAATATATAACTAAATATTTTATTTAGGCGGACAAATGATGTAGAAGCTAAAACTTACAAATATCTGTCAGAAGGAATGTAACTGGAAATGTAGGAAGGAATGATTATTGGGGAAAAATTGGAGCGGTATATAATGGAAGATAAAAGGAGTTTATAGAGAAGGGAGGAACAGCTGGACCAAACAAGATGGCTGTAGGTGTACGGGAATGTTTGGTTGTGAATAGGCTATATGCGTTAGGAAGGGGGATGAACAAAATATGCAAAGAGAAAGAGGAAGTGCCTAATGAATGGAAAAAGGAGAAATTCAATTACTGAATAAGAGGGGTAATAGACAGGATGTTGATAGTTATAGGGGTGTTATGATTATGGATGGATTATCAAGCATATGAGAAGGTTATAAATAGGAGATTGGAAGAAGAAATTAAGGAAAAGTAGATTTTGTCACATACGCAGAACGAGCTTGTCAGAGGGAAGGGGACGGCAGATTATATTGTTACCTTAAATTTCATGATGAATCAAGTGATTTCAGAAAGAAATAAATGTATACATATAACTGAGATATACGTTGTTTCAGAATGCATCATGTAAAGAGCATACTAGAATGCTGGCGATAAAAGTGAGAGTAGCTATATAAACAATGAGGCGTGTGTGGGAAGGGGAACTTTAAGAATCCTCTCAAAATGAGGACAAGGATACTAAATATATGTAAATTAAAAAGGAGAATGAATAGTGGACAACTATGATGGCGGAGACGGAAGGAGAATGGAAGAAAGAAAAAAGAGTTTATAGGAAATAATAGGTACATTGGAAACAAGGGAAGATGAAAGGGAGAAAGAAGAGAAAAAACTAAACATAATTATATCTGAAATATGTGAAGGTAGAGATAATAGGAAGGTAGTGCAAGAAATGGTATGAAAAAGTCTAAATTGCAACGTGGAGATAAGGGATTTATTCCTGATAGGAAGAAGGACAGGGAGAGAGGATCAGAGAGTAATATTTGTCAAATTGGCATCGTAGGCAGATAAAATGGATATAATGAGAAGACAAAATATGATGAAAGGAAGTGCTATATTGATGAATGATGATCTGACAATGAAGGAAAGAGAGGTGCGGAAAAAAATACGAAAGGTATTAAACGGAAAGCGAACGGGTAATGGGAGGGTACAAGTAGCGTGCAAGAGAGTATGACGAGAAGGAAAGAATGGAAGTGGGATAAGGTGGAAAAGAATTGGGTAAAGGTAAATGGAGGTGAGAAGTGGGGAAGAATGACAACGAAATTGCAGCTTGAAATTTTGTTATTGTAGCAATATCAAAAATATTTCAATAACTACAAAGTTGCAAGCTGAGCATATCCTGCTATTGTTGTAATATCAAAACATTTCGAAGATCGCGAGTCGCTACCTTTAGAAGAAATCTGTAATTAATCCAAATGCAACGTGAAAATTTGAAATTAGCTTAAACAACCGGACGTGGTGTAGTGATCTAGGTCGTAAACTACGGATGCATTACTAAAAGAGGGTACTAATGACAGTTTTCCCTAATGTTAGAAATACGTATCTGCCCTTGTCCGCTTTTTTACGCTAAGTGGATGCTCATGTCATCAATAGGTGCTTTGAACTAACTCGCTAGGACTAACTCATCTAATTATTATTATTTATTTAAATGTTAATGTAATGCATACTCAAACATTACGCATAATATGTTAAAAATACATATGTCAAATTAAAACCATCGTAAATTTATAAAAATATATTGAATAACAACTAAAATCTAATGTTAAAAGAATTTAGATAAAAGATTTAACAAAACAGATTTAACAAGAACTGCAAGCCAAGCATATTTTGTTAATGTTGCAATATCAAAACACTTTAAGAAAAATGACAACGAAATTGTAAGCTTTGCACAGTTTGTTATTGCAATATGAAACCATTTTGAGGGAAAAACTTATTGAGCGAAACAAGCTAATTTAATTATAAGAAACAGAACGATGCGCACAATAAAAAATAATGGCACAAATAATTTTTAAAGATAATTATAAATATTTATTTTTGTTTTTTTGCTTGTTTTTTTAAGGCATAGCTTGATTGAGTCTTAGGCAGAACTGAGAACGATACTTTATCGCGGTATCTTTACGGTATCTTTAAGTGATTGGAACTAAAAGTCCAATCACTTAACGAAGTAATTAAATAATATATTAAATATCTTCCGATGGATTATCGTATTGCTTAATGTATGTAACAAAGCATGTTATGAGACATAAATTAAATAGATTAAATCAATAAAACAGCGTAATCCAATCAGTGTCTGGGAAAAAAATAAATAGATAAACAAATATGATTTCTTCTACTGCTGTAAGTTGATTAAGCGCATTTATCTATACCACTAATAGTTCTACATGCGAATGCGTTAAGCAGCGTATGTACGTTAAGCAGAATAGGGAAACTAAATTAAAGACCTATCTAATCGCATGCAGAAGTGAGGGATAAACTATAGTTTGCTTTGCTGTCCCCGTGTATTGTGCTTCACACACGTTACCCATATTCCCATATGTATTAAGTTTTCCGTAAATAATGTATATGCCGGTTTATGTACGCCAGCTGTGTATGTACATAGAGGCTGAGTTTGTAGGATGTGCGAAAGGTATTTGGACTGTTCACACGCTCATATGTTACCAATGTAACAGACAGCAACGGAAACAAAATATCATTTTGTTTCCGAAATATCAGAAAATATCACTTGGTTCGTCGGTGCTATTACCTGCGATACCTTTTCTGCAGTAACGTGTGAAGTACTACCGAGAGATAAATTGTGTGTTATGTTCCACTTAAAATTAATACCGGGATTTGCATAGAAATGTGTGAGGAGACCGTACAAGGAAACAAATCTCGTATGGTTGAGTACACATAGTTCCGTATAACAGAGCAAAAGTTGTGTGACGACTCCCGTCTAATAGCGAGATTTTGAATAGAAATATGCAGTTCCAATTTTCGAAACAAGCAGCAGAGCGACCAGTCAGGTCAGCCAAGCCGAGACAATCGACGGAGCGCCGAGACAATAACACGTTTAGTGAGCGATAATTTATATACCATACAGAGTTCGGTTTATTATTCGTAATTTTAAATAGCTTTGCTTCTCTACCTACCCTTCCACCAATCTATTTCCTATATAACTATAGTGTATACTTCTGACAGTGCGGACCACGGTTAGTTGTAGTCACTCGACAACAGCAACACCAGTGCGCATCACGGTGTTCCCCGCCTGTAGTGTTTCTTTTTATTTTCACACCTTACTATAATGTATACTTCTAGACAGTACGAATCACGGTAAGTGATAGTCATTCGATAATAGTAACACTAGTGCGCATGACTCTGTTACTCGTGACAGTAACACTTTTCCATACCTTCTACTTTCCCATAATCCCTAGTACAAACATCATGGAAATAGACAACAAAGTCAAAATTGCCATGATGATTTCCAATCTCCGACCCGGAGTGGCACTTTAAGAAGAATACCTTCTACTGGAGTGTATACTTCCAGCCAGTGTACGTCACCGTTAGTTGTAATTACTCGGCAAAAGTAACGCTAGTGCGCATCACAATTTTACGCGCCTGTAGTAGACTCTTCAAACTCCTACCTTTGCAGTCATTCATATCGTGTATTTAAATTTACCCGCATCTTTCCGTCATATTAATAATTATGTGTACATGCTTTCCGCATTATTTGTGATTTATTATTTTATCACCGCACATTTGTATTGCTTTACGTGCACCGCTTTTATTTTATTTTGTAATAATTATTAGTATACATTTGTACTGCTTTATTTGCACTGCTTGAGTATTGTTTTGATAGAATCGCTACTGTTTATTTGCTAACAGAAATAAATGCGTCACTAATTTAATTTGACATTTATTCATTGTCATTTAAATTATGCATTTATCTACTTTTCTTTGTTTGAATTATCTAGAAGACCAATAGACGTTATTTTGTTAAACCGTTAATGCTGTTTCATTAATTCGCAGGAAAAATCTTTTTCAGCTGCCTACACGAACACGAACCTCACGAACACGACTCGAACCTCTTTCAGCTTCCACCATCTCATAAGATTCGTAGTTGTCCGTGCCCTCAGTAAGCCACTGAAGGCCGGTGGCACACCAAAAGCGGTTTCAACGTGCGATCTCACGTTAAACTGACCTGGGGCCCAGAATATATATTTCCGAAGGCTGTTATATTCTGTAATAATTAAGATATTTGTTTACGCCATCGGTGACAGGCGCTAGGACTCTCCATTAGCAGCGTCGCGAGCGAGAGTCTGCCACAGCATCCAACAGTGAGGTACTTAGGATGACCAAATACTAAATGCAACACGACGTGTAGTATAAATAATTCTATTTATTTAAGCTCGTTGTTTTGGATTGGTAATAAGATGTTTAATTAAATTTAATTGAAACCGCTCTTTCCTGTATATTTAAATTTATTTTATCATCAGGAGAAAAAAAATCATTTATTTACTAGTATTACATCAATGCTTGAATCAACTACAGTGGCGGCTGGTGGTTAAGTGCACTGGTGCACGTGAACACCCATATAAAACAAATTAAAAAAATTATTTATTTAAAATGTTTTAAATTTTCATATTATCTTTTGCTATTAGAACTACAGCTACGTAGCAGACTGCCTACAGAATAATAAAACGCTACACGTAGTTTATATATGCTACTGGCATTTGTAGCACGAAAAATGTGTGAACTCCTGTTTACACGCAAAATCTGAAGTTTTGCAATGGGCTCACCTGATTGGTCTAAAATAACATGCAATTTTATACGAAGAAAGAGCACAATTTATTTGTGAGCGTGCTATGTATGTGGACGTGCGCTCATAGACTTTCGTTTTAATATTCTTCTGATGCACTTTTATATGTCATTAATATGCTCATAATAAAAAATCATAATAATAAATAACAAATAATAAGAAATCGTAGTATCGGACTAGTTTTTTAATTAATATTTTGAATGCTTTTAAATAAAGTATTTTTCATTAAATTATAATGAATTCAGTTCAAAATATTGTAAATAAATATTTATCTAATGAAGACAAACTGGAAATAAAAAAATTTGAAAAATCAAAATAAAAAATCTAAAAAGCGTATTTATAATCGTAATTTTAATAGTCTATTGCATAACAGAACAATAGTTGCAATCTAATAATAGATAAACATGTAATATACACTACTTTTTAATTTTTTTAATGATTTTGAACACCTACTGAAAATTTTCATGAGCCGCTATTGGAATGAAGTATGTATGTAATCTGTATATAAAAATGAATATTTATGCTATTTATTTAAATGAGAAATAATGATATGAATCTCAATTCATTAAAATTATCATCTTTGAACAATAATTGATTTTTAATAAAAATTACTTCGCATTTTCCGGCAAAGGATTGCAAGCGCCCGAAATGAGTATCCATATTTAACTCATCTAACTAATTCCATGAGCAATGAACATTGCAGATGCAAGACGCTGCTGTAGATCTGAAAATTCAGATTCACAGTCATTTTCGTTCATCATTTTATTAAACAAAATGCAGATGAGATGGAAACGAAAAAATGCAAATTCTCATATAATTATGTTTCATCTTACATTTCTCTCGACATTTCCATACATTTTAATTAAAAATAACTCAACATTACCTCGTGGTGCAAATCTCAGCAGAGAATTATTACAGAAAAAGAAAATTTCGTTTTTCATCTTGTGTTTATACAAATTTCTCTCATTTTGTGCTGAAACATAATATTTCAGCACGTAAAATTCAATAATAAAAAAGCTATAAAGGAATATTACATATTTATTTTCTTAATTGTAATAAGTAATCATTTTATGGTGGATTGGAAAATTATGCATTTAGTTTTATTTATACAAAATTTATTTTCATATCGTCAAATGGAAATAGGCAAGCTTTACATCTGAAATTGGCTCTAAAGGATTGCAACTATAGTCACAATCTGAACAACTGTACTATACGTGTTAATATTAGAAGCTCCTCAAAAAACCACAACTCAGCACATTTACGTTACGTCTGAAGTTGACTCGAAAATGTTGAAACAATAGTCACAATTGTACTACAGGTGTTAATATTAGAAACTCCTCAAAACAAAAATCTACAATGAAACACATTTGCTTTATGACTGAAAATGGCCCAATAGAGTTGAAACTATAGTCACAATCTGAACAATTGTCTACAGGCCAACGTAGCTTCTATTATCAATTTTTTCTTTATTTTAAACGAAAAAATAACAATCAAATACTTTAGTATTAATAAGGTAATAAAAAAATTACGTGGTTTCTAACTAAGAATCGTAAATTTATAGTGAAAATGTACAATCTCATGAATATCAAACGTATGATTTTATTGCAAGTTCTTCCATAAAACTGTATGTTATATATCATCGTCTATACTCCCTCGGTTATAATAACATAACTTGCAAAAACATTAACTTCAAGTTGACGTTTATTCTTTTCAAATATTTTGCTATTTTCTTAATTTATTGATTTACGTTTGAATAAATTCATACCAATCTTTTATTACGAAATATTCTAGGATAATATATTATTGAACCTAATAAAACATTGATTTAATGGAAATTGATTTAATGGAAAAAAGAATAATATAGTTTATTACAGAAATGGAAAATAAGTTGTAAAATTATTTCAGTTTTTATGTTAAAAGTATGCTCACCATAAAATGTTGAAAAAACGAACAGGCGGAAGTCGTAAGGGGCTGGTGAATACGGTGGGTGGTCGATCAATCGTAGCTTAATTGGTTCAATTTTACCTGCAACACGGCCGCTCTGTGAGCGGGTACGTTGTCATGATGGAAGAGAACTTTTTTCCCAGCCAAACCAAGTGGTTTTTCTTCAATTCGGCGTCGAAACGGTACAATAATGCTTTTGTAGTATTCGCCAGTTATGGTTTTACCCTCTGCCAAGTAATCAATAAGAATAATGGCTTTCACATCACAAAAAACAAGCTCATCACCTTACCCGCCGATCGGTTATCTTTGCCTTCTTCGGTGGGCTATCGCCGCTTTATCTCCAGTGCTTTGACTGTTCCTTCGTCACCGGTGTATAGTAATGGGTCTACGACGTGTCAATAACAGTGATGTATCAACAAAAGCTTCTCCGAATCCGTAACATGTGTTGCGTTTTTGGTCGATAGTCAGTAATCAATAAAAGCGGCACCCATCACGCAGATAGCGTTTTCATATCCAAATGTTTGTGTATAATGGTATATACACATTTAGTTGATATGTTTGCAGCCTCTGTTAGCTCACGGATTTTGATTCGACGGTTTGTCATAGTCATATAATGGATTTTGTTGACGATTTTTGGTGTAGTGACGATATTTGACTGCCCTGGATGATCATCATCAAAAACACTCATACGACCACGAACAAATTCAAAAACTTAATCATTGAATGATATTAGACTTTTTCTATTTTTCACAAAACATAAAAGTTGCTTGTTTGCGACATGACTAAAAACCAAACTAATCGTTCTTTTTGCTTCAAATTTTGACACACGTCATGTGTTGGATGGCAGATATCAAAACCAATATGGCGTTCGTTGTCACGTAACTCCATCTACAGAAGGCTAGATTTATCTCAAACCACCTTCGTAACAGGTTTAAAATTTTCGTTCTGTCTCTTAATTAGATTTCTTCCTTAAGAATTTGATGGAGTTTTTAGCTACAAAAAAGCCTCTTCTTTTTATGTGTATTGTGAAGTCCAACCTATAGTTGAAGGCTACTCTGAGGTAAGTTGCATTCTTTTTTATTTTCACTCGGCTGCCTAAGAACTCTATGGTTGACTTAAAGGTCTTTTTTTGGTGAACTTAATAGTTTCTATCTTTTCTGCATTAATTTTTATTTTCCAACGTTGGAAATACGTAGCCAATGTGTTCAAGCATTCTTCATTTGCATCCATTGCATAGTTTGGGTTCTTATTGTAAGAGACTAGTGCAGAGTCGTCCGAGCAGTTTTTATGAGAATATTTCATGCAAGAATTTATAAGAAATGTGAAAATCAAACGCGTGAAGTACTCTGCTCTTTAAATGTCCTAACTGAAAGATGCTTTTCCATGAATGCGGACATACATATGTGTGTATTTCATCGACTATCAAAAGGCGTTTGATTGTGTACAACATCAAAAAGTGGTAAAAGTAATGCAAGCACTAGAAGAGCTAAATCAGATGTGCGTTTTATTTACCAATCTATATTGGATTCAGACCGTGGAAGTTAAATTAGATTTTTCAGGTTCAACTTCAGAAGAAATATAAATTAAGGAAGCTATGACTGGTATCAAGAAACTCTCACTGGGTGCAACTCTTTGTATCAAAATCATTGGCTTTTTATTAATAACTTAGAATATGTAGATGATACTGTGATCTGAGCTAGTAGTCTCGATGAACTGTAGTTTCTTTTGAATCTTGTTGTGGAACACGGTGAAGAATTCTGTTTGTATATGTACACGTCAAAAACCACAATGATGGTATTTACTAAACAGTGGTGGAAGCTGCATTAAAAATTCACGATAAAGAAATAGTTGAACTATAAGGTGAAGAAATAGTTGAAATTGACGATAAAGAAATTCGAGCTGGAATTGAACATGCCTGACAAACATTCATTAGCATGAAGAAGCTCCTCAATAGCATCGATCTACCACTCAACATAAGAATGCGAGCGCATTCTACATTGATATGTTTTTCCATCTCTATTCTATTGCAGTGAATGCCGGGCCCTCAACTCAATTATCGAAGAACGTATTGAAACATTCGAGATATTTTTGTATCTGAGGTTCTCAAATTTCCTCGGACCGATAGAGTGACCAATATTAAGGTCCTAGAAAGAATGAACAAGAAAAGCGAGCTACTAATTACCGTCAAGAAAACGAGATACGATTTTCGAAAACTAATTATCGAAGGGAAAATTAGCGGGAAGAGATACTCGAAATTTAATGATCTAGGACACTAATTTAGGTGCGCTTACACTGAAAGTTTCCGTGCAACCGTTTCGATGATTCAAATCGCCATGTGGATAACCAACCTTCGTTAGGAGACGGCGGACAGGAAGAAGAAGATAGCTTCTAATTGCGCGCACAACACAGCGTTTGTCGGATTTAAATACTTCTACTAGATTGCGACATTCTTCTTTATAAAAGTTGAAACGTTGAACCATTGCAGATATAATATAAAAAATAAGCTGTGTTAGCTAGTACTTCAATGTGCTATTATTTTTATTACAAACAACTTTATGTAAAATAAAAACTAGGATGTCTACAGGGTGTTTTTATTCGAATTCAAATTGTAATTATTAGCTCATTTTCTAAAGACTCGTTTAGCCATGTAAGCGACTAATATTAATTTTGTCTTTGACATCTTGAGAAGCCGTTTCTGTTTTCAGAACCAATCAAAATTGTTTAAAAACTGCTATTGTTAAAAATTTTAGATAAACCAAGAAGAAAATACTTTTTTTGTCCTATTTCTCGCATCTCCAGAACTGAGAAATATGGTTCTAAACTGATATGACATTACTTTTCTCCGTGATATTAGTTATATAAATGCATCCGAATTCGACGATTAATTCTGCCATTTATATTAAACTCGAAATGTAATTATTTCTCAATTTAGTCGTAGATTTCTTACCGTTATAATAAAATGTACGAGAGTAATGAAACTAAACGAAAATTCAACCGAAGGAGAGAGATCGAATTGGCATATTTTATTACCACCTGCCTAATTAGTGATTTATCGAATTTAATTTGAGCATTCTAATAAGACTCCGAACTAAACTATAGCAAAAGGTTTTTTTTTATTTTAGTTCTATTTTTATGCCTACTTGCTCTCTTTTGTGCGTATACAGACATCACTTCATAGGAACCAGATGCAAGGAATTCTTACATTTGATTGAAAGTACAGCCAACTTTTGTAGAGCATATTCTTTAAAACATAACCTCAAAAACGCAAACTACAAAATGTTTTTTACATTCATGGCAGTAATATACAAAGATATATGAACTCTGAGCAAAAACTTGTCAGACCCCTAAGCATTCGCCACTATTTTAATACATTCTATGAAGTAAGTAATCGGAAAGGTGAATGCTTCCGACCATAATGTGCAAAAGTGTCCGAAAATCGACCCCAAGCATTCGCCAATATTTTGATACATTCGACCAAATAAGTAATTGGAATGGCGAGCCTTACCATCCTTCTATTAGTCGTGTTGATACATAAAAAGCTTATTAAATTCAAATTCAATAAATTCAAAAATGGTTCATCCATCTTGAACCATCATTTTCTAGCTACCTATCAATTAATCAAGGTATGAAGTTAGCTGGCTTTGCCATAAAATTACATAATTGGACAATATTATGTAATAATATACTATTTGCTAATTTCAATAGAGTTAGGTAGAGAGAAAGAGCACGAAACATTCTCAACAAGGAAAACTATCTCCTAGAAGCGCCTGTCACCAGAATTAATCTCTAAATACAGCTTTCCTACACCCATCATTATCTAGTCCCTTATCTCAAATCCTCTCCCGTGCGGTCCCAAACAACTAAGACAATTATTATCCAATTCCCTATTTCAGTCCAAATCCTTACATTTCTTTACCCACTACTCCCATCTGTTCTCTTTTTTCCACATATCCTACATCTTCTTTCATCCTTCATCCAATACCGGTTCCCTCTTTTGTCATTCACAAGTCTAAATTTATCAATCATCCATTTTTCATTTACACTTACATACATCATCATATACTCTGCTAATCTACCCTCAACCATTATATACTTATGTTAACCCTTAACGTACAACCCGCTCTTGTTATTCTACATCCTAATTTCTATCATTTCACTTGCATTATAATTTTCGTCTCTAATTTTACGATACAACCCCTTCAGTCTCCTTCTTCCACACACCCATGCTTCCCCATTCAATCATTTCTTTCATTGCATCTAAGTACACCAATTTAACCGTCCTATCATTGTCCTCCAATATCACTTTCCTCTCATATCTCATACTTATACCTATTTAGCTCTTGTAGTACAATTTCATTTGATCTCTACCCCTATTATCCCTTTCATACATCTATATATCTAGTCTCTCACTGCAGCACTATACATCAAAATACTCTTTACACATCTCCATAAACATTAACCTCATATTCATTGATTCACCAAATCTCTCTTCCCATACCCATCTCATTTACTCTATCGCAGCTTTAGCTTTTACTGTCATCATCCTTGTATGCTCCTCGACGCATTGTAGTTCAGCATGTTTCTCAAATATTTGTACGCTTTCAGACACTCTATTCTCTCTCCATGCATCCAAAACACACCTTTTTTGCTACCTCTTCCACCTTTATTACATTTTATCTCTTTGTTTCCTTTAAATTCATTTGAAGTGCTCTCTTTCTCATACACAACAACCGAAAGGTAGTGAAGTGTGCATGGAAAGGATGATGCTAGGGGAAACTCTGGTGGAAGTCCGCAATGGTTCTGACCATTGCGAATCGAACATCAGTGCAATTCGATCATCAGAACTTTCGAAGTTTCTCTATGTATAGCGGAGGTCTAGTAACAGTAGTCACACGCGGTAAAGAATATGATTAGAGTCGTTGGGTTCAAAACATTCTCAAACTGTTAATATGTGTGTGTATATGGGTGTATGTGCGTGTGTTCCATTATCTGCCTGCTACGTAGCAAATGGGTAGATAGTAAAGGCCTTCAGTGGGTCATTTTTGGTAAGCTGAACTAGCGATGCTGGTTGAACCGGTCGTAAAGCTATAGTGGCAAATTTAACGCATATCGGACCCCACGAAAAGCAAACCAATTTTATACAATAAAGTAGGCATGTCCAGCAAGCAACACTAGATTCTTTATTTCAATGCGGAATAAAGTGACTGAACGTGGCGGAACAAAGTGACGGGGCTTACCTGTAATTGGTTTTGGCAGATTGAAATAAAGGAAGAACATAAAGAATTTGAATCCATTATTACCTAGGAATGTTTGTTTGAGTATAATGTGTTCAGCGACATTAAATGGAAAGAAGCTATTTTGTACAGGGATAACATTGTTATTTAACATTGTTAGACAAGAATTTCTTGCTCCTCAGCCACTCAAAGGGCAGAATATAACAAATCTGTATTGGACTTTCTAAAATATAAAGAAACAAATATCAATAACACAATTTCTATTGCCACTGATGGTGCACCGAGCATGGTAAGAATAAACAAAGGTTTTGTGGCTTTAGTTCGTAGAAATACATCACAACATTTTGTCATTTCAAGAGGCATTGGGTACACAATCCTTGCCTAATGAAATTTGTTAAGTAATGGAACTCGTTATTAAAATAATAAACACAATAAGGACAGGAAGCTTATATCACCGATAACTTAGCATTAGTACGTGAAGTAGATAATGAGTATTTTGATCTTTTAATTCATAAGGAAATATGATAGTTGCCACGAGGCGACGGTCTGAAACGATTCTATGTACGAATGAAATCAGGACTTGTTTGGCGGACGAGAACATTAATCGTACTGAATTTTCGGACACAAATTGGTGTCCATGTTCTACTTTTTAGTGGACATAACAGCGCATTTAAATAGTTTAAATTTGATGCTTCAAGGGAAGGGAAATAAAGCCCTTTTCATGCTGGAAGAAATTTCTAGTTTCGTGCAGATTGCTTTTGTTTGCTTCTGACAACGGGGAATTTGTTTGCATTTAAAATTTTTGAAAACACATAAAGAATCTGACGTTTCACTTTAAAGATTGTATTGATAAAGTGCGGAATTCTTCTATTAAAAAGTTCCAAGAATTTAAAAATTACAAAGATTGTGACGAGCAAATTTCAGAATAAAAACGGCCTACGGAAATATGTCCTCCAGAGCGCCAGGAGAGTTTAACGTGAGACCGCACGTTAGAAGTGTTGTTGATGTTACTTTGGTCACAGGTAGCTGCGAGTCTACTGAGTTGCCCAGATGTTCAAGATTTTGTGTGCAACTGATATTAACTTATTCACTAATATGTGAAACAGCATTGAAGCTTCAACAAAACCGTCTATTATTCTTTATAGACAATACAAACAGAGAAAGAAAATATTAATGCGTTTACATAATAAAAGCGGTGCATATGAAATCAAAGCGGTACATGTAAACCAGTGCGGTGATAAAATAATCATAAATAAAATATGGAAAGCATGTAGAGTTTAGCAATAATATAAAGACACGGGAGGTTAATTCAATATATGCAAAAGAAGGGGGTTAGTTTAAGCACATAGTATGCATAACAGGAAAGATAGACAGACTTGGAAATTACTAAGAGGCATAACGGCGTGAGTAGATTCACGTCACGGCATCATATGCTTACAACTGCCTGTGAACGTCATTAGTCAGAAGTATATACTCTAGTTGGAACAGGAACGAATTACTACGATATGTAACGCCGTGAGGACACGATGTTACGTTGTCCAGTGCTTACAACTGACTGTGAACCACAAGCCAGAAGTACATACTCTAGCGATATAGAAAGTAGGTCGATGGAAAATGATAGGAAAAAAAACACAAAGCTTTTCAGCATACATGCAAATTAGTCAAGCAGAATACTATAGAAAATCGCTCTCCAAATATATTATTATCCCGGCGACTGTAGCTGGTTGTCGGTTGTCGCTCTGCACTGGCTTGGCTCGGATTGGCTGCCTTGTCTGGTCTCCCTGCTCCTGGTGGACAGCTGTCATCGAGTTCCCAAAGGAACTGATTTTATGTGCTTAAAAATCTCGCTTTTATAGACATGAGCCTATCTCGTAAGTTTTACGACGTGGTACGAGTCGTGTGAAGCCATCTACATGACATTCTATTATATGCCGCGGATCCTCTCACACAATTCCAAACAAATGTCGGTATTATCCCTACCAGCTGTGTCCACATAACACACAACTCCACTCTGTTGCCTTTTCTACTATAGAAACAACGGACCAGCTGCAGTGGTATCAAACCAGATACAGGTAACACCAGCCAATATGTCATATATTGCAAACGTATAACGTATGTATTATCAAAACACCACGTAACAATATCGCAAGCCAAATCAATACTTCCATACACACGCATCTAGCATTTCCTCTGCAGTATGTTTATAGTATATGGTGAGCAGCTAACATTTCTTAATATTCTTTCTTTCTTTCTTCTAGCCGTTTTCTATCCTTTGGATATAGGCCTCTCTCATATTTTTCCAGTTTTCTCTGTTCTGTGCCACTTG
>WYDF02289531.1:0-16380 GCA_009867245.2 Adranes taylori
TTGCATATGGTCGCCTATATATAAGAAAAATATCACAGCACTAGAACAAGTACAGAATAGATTTTTAAAAAGAATAAAATATAAATTAGGACTACCAAGCATATATCTATCTAAGACTACTCACAGCATATATTTGTTCAACATAGATATGAGAAATTTAAATCAAAGGCTAAGAAACTTATTCAACTGAGCTGTACTGCTAAATTAAATTATAGAACGTACTTCTAATTATTATTTTTCTGATTACCAATTATTTCAATTACTTCTACTTATACTTATATTTAAATTGACTATGTAAAATTTATGTTTAAAACTTATAACTGTATAGACTTTTAAATGGACAATTCCCATAAATAAAGCATTTATTTATTTATTAAAGTAATCTTCTCTGATTCCGACACTGCAAAAAAGTTCGCTTCTGCCAGAATGAAGACTGCTAGCATAATTTCTGGAGTTCTAGCCTCGTACGGCCAAAAAAATGATGCTGTCGGAACTGGATTTCTATTGCGCCAGTTAACTTTGGTTGACAACAGCAGCGCGGACAATACTACGTGTTTTATCGAATGAAAAAGCGAACAATGTGCTGAATATTGGTAGCTACTTCAAGAAGCAAACAGGAAGGGCAGAGTGTCTCAAACAATTCTGCGAACAACTTGATGCCACCTGCCCACTCATACACCGATCCGATGGACGACGTTAAATGCTGTGCTTGGGCGGATGACAGATCTCTAAGAGCCGTTCAAGGAACATTTTCTTTCGCTGAAGCATCCACCGCGAATCATTGAGGACTTTTCAAATCAAATGAATCATTGGTCATCGTCTCCTTTCCCCACAGCGCTCTATAACTCTTTAAGAAACCACTATTGCTCCTGCAAAATACAAATGCGCTATTTCCAGAGCTGTTGGAGATTATTGAATCGATGAATAGTCAGATATTGCAGCGCCAGCGTTCAAATTTTTTTAGAGCCAAAACAGTCGAACTTCTCAAGGTAGTTGACGATGAGCGTACTGAAGTCCTCAAATCAAGCTTCTATGAATTTTATATGATCACATTGAATGATATCAACAAATGGTATCGACTGGAAAAGCATCGAACAAATATCAAATGGACCTGCTGTAAGATCGTAACATCGATACCGAAGACGTTAAGGAACTGGTAAAGCAGATCGATCCGCAGATTGCATTAAATGACGATCTGTTCGATGAGGTATCTGCCCTGAACGCTTTCCTCGAGAAGACGGATGATATGTTTTGCAAGGGTAACGATTCTTTGCCACTTCTTTACAAGGGTTGTGAGCATCCATGTGGTTCTCCATTCCTGTTAGTTATTCCTTTGTTGAACGGGTATTCTCGCTTGTTTCGGCACAATGGACTTAGGAGAGGAACAAACTCAGCGAGAAGACAGTTAAATACCTGCTGCAAATGAATGTGAATCTGAGCTGCCCCGAGATATGCGAAGTAATTTCTAAAGACAAATAATTACCAGAGCAAATTATTGGTAGTGCAAAATATCACAATTGATCTTTACATTATTTAAATAAAAATATATAAATTATATAGTATATTATATATTAATAAATTTATTATGAAAAATTACAGGATGTTGCTGTATACTATTTATTTTTTATTGCGAAATGTTATTTTTGGTCTGATTGTGCTTATTTTTATATCCCGCTTGATGCCAACCCTGACTAAATATGACTACTAGAAATATTTCTTTATCATTTTATATTAATACTTACAGAATTCATCAGCTGAAAAATGTTCATGCCAATAATCTCCTGTTGGTCCATTTGTCATAAGAAATTTATATTTTATATGAATTCCCTAAAAATTTCATATTCCCTAAAAATATTTGCGATTTGCATTCAAATATGTACCTTTGTTCCTTTGCAGTTGCTGACTGCTACAAACCACCATCTCTCGCGTGCACTATAAAAGCCTCGCGTTTTTGTACAGGCCACTGTTCTCCCACGTTTTTGATTAAACGAAGCATATCTTCCAAACGCGGCATGTTTTCTAACACGAAATAATTTATTTTGGCTAACGTTTGTTCTTTCTTCAATTGTGGAATATAGCCATGACTAGAATATTATACATATATTGGCATAGATTTTATACTTATTTATAGTTTTTGTCATATTGTTTATGGAGTATAAGTTTTATTAATCTAGAGTGTTATGTTTTAATATTACCTGTCCAATTTGATTAGAAATAGTTGTAGAATATTCTGTTGAATTTTCATCAGCAATAAAAAATGTTGAATTAAAATAATCATCAGATGTGAAATTTTCATAAACATCGGTTGTGTAATTTAAAATCTCTCCATTGTTGAAGTAATTGTGTGTTGGACTAAAATGAAATAATTAAAACTCACGTATTTAAATGTTAAACTATATAAAAATAATATTCTCTGTATTAGGTTTTCTACATAAGCACTTGGGCGAGAGAAGGAGGAGATGACAAGGGAAAAATATTAGAGTTGAACGGAGAAGAGGATACTATGAAAGAAGCAGAGCTGGCATGGTTCGAGAAAGATATATTGAAAAATATTACTCGGATTGAAGAGAAGGAGAAGACATACATTAAGGAGAAGGATTTGTTAAGAGAAAGGAATAGAGGATCTAGAAAGGAAGAGATGAGAGAAAGTGTTATATAATAATAAAGGATGTCAAAGTAAATGAGGGAGAATTACCAAAAATGAAGGAGATTATATGGAGGAGATTGAATACAACAGTAGAGTTAAAAAGCATGACTTGGCTAGGAAAAAAGTAAATGGAAAAGGTTTTCGTCTAATATTGGTGAGATTAGGATAATGGATTGATAAACGAGAAATAATGGAGCGAAAGAATCTACTGAAAGGATCAGGAAGTGCAGGATAAGATATGAAAGGAAATATGTAGAGTGAAAGAAAATGAAAAGAGAAATTAGAACCGTATTGGAGGGGCAGTAAGGAAGAAAGGAAGTTAGGGCAGAGGAATAGTAGAGAATATTTAAATTATACAAATAAATACATTACAAAAAATACATTTAAATAATTATATTAAATACGTCAGGTGGGGAAGCAGAAAGATGGAGTGCTGGGATGGAGGGGAAAATTGTATAAGTTTATGGTAACAAGCAGGAATGAAAGGAGGCAAGTATTGAGACAGAACGCACAAATAAACTTCTTTTGTGAAATTTTCTCCTGTTAAAAAATGCGGTGGGATGAGATCACCCTCACTGGACACAACACTTAATACGTGAACATTCGCCGGAAATTTCGTTCTGGAAACAATGGGGACAAATTCAAAATCATGGGCGAGCCAGCGATCATTCCTTCGATAGCTTTTCGCATGGACAGTAAAAAAAAATCGCAGAAAAAACTTGAGGCGTCGTCAGCATTGTTTTCTTAAAGAACACAAAAGCAGGTTACAGTGCTCAACTCGTTTTTTTCATGACAGTTTCGGAAAGCATCTGTCTATTTCAATTGTGTAAGACTTGCGGAAACCCTCCTCGACGATTCGATACATAGTATTTCACACACACTGACAACCGAGTACAATTTTCGAATCGACTGTCTGGGTCATCAAAAATCCCTGAGTCCGTTGAATTATTTCGGGCGTCCTGACAACGTGCTGCTTCGAATGAGTTTTCCTTGCCGGTGTTGCAACATTTTCGTTGGACTTCTCCCGACTCGTTATACTTCGCGACGACATCGTAAACACTCGATTTTGGGTACCCGAAGAATCAAATGATTTCTGTCGCTGAGTGCCCAGTGTGAAAACTTTCGATAATCGCGGCTCTTCGATTATACTCCGCACTTGGTAATAACATTGCGACTGTTTTGAGGTTATGAATGTTTAGTACATGTATCAAGCTATTTGGATGCCAATCACGACCTCTCGAAGTGATATAGAACGGCGGAAAATTCAAATTGAATTTTGTTCGCATTTTGGCTTCGCACCCTGAAGTTGACGTTATAGATATGATTGAGACGTACGTGGAAGAAAATATGTGGTCAGAAATAAAATGGAAGATGTTTGGAGGATATGTGTGGAAATTTGTGGAGGCTTTCCTGATGAATGTAAGAGGAAGAGCGTGTGGGGGAATAATTATAGGCATAAAGTTGTGAGGAAGTCTGGCAAGGAACAATATTACGGATAAAAGAGAGTAGATGGTTAATTGTAATTGTACTTTTTTAAGAAAATCAGGGAAGTTATTGGGAGAAATGGGGAAGGGATAGATGTGATAACTACACTCGGATTTCAAAATAATTACTTTTTATTTCCTTCTAATTCAATAATTGTAAAAGTTTCCTCCGTAGATATCTCATCACCTTTCTTTGTAGGAATATTTACAGTACTAGATCTATTCTTTTCGTTATCGTAATTTGCTGGTTTCGTTGATGGTGTAATTGTCGGTTTTATCGTCTGACTCGGTCTAATAAAAACTGTCTCTATTTTATCGTCCGGCATTACCGTGCAACCAGAATGATATCGTGTGGGATATCTTGGCGTTAAAACGGTTAACTGGTTTCGTCCAACGCTAAGAACTGATTCTTTTTCAGTGCATGTCTAAAAATCATGTTAATTCTTATGATATAACAATCATCAGAATGAAAAGCAATTAAATATTTATCGTAACTTAAAAAATACGTCCTCCTCCGGGAATCAAGCCCAGACCCCCTCATCACTTCCGATCACGTATTGCAGCATCATCTGCATTCCTGATCGGAAATTGGTCAGGCCCCTCTACATGATAGGCCACTGCAATGGTCACCATCGTCTCGATGCTCATCTCAAACATGGTTTGGCTTCTCACACTGGGCCACTATATTGGTCACTCTATTAGTTATAATCAAACACACTAGCACGGTAGCAACAAGTTGAACTGGTCGGTCAATTAATGGTGGCCCACGGTGTGCTCAGGCCACCTACATACATCTTACTTCGGTTACGCAAGAATGGCTCTCTTTGATGTGTAGAGAACTATCGGCCACTGCAAATCACCCCCCCCCTCCCCGTGTGTGCAGTGGCCCATCATATACTGTAGTGTAGAGGGACCAGAAGGTCTGTCTTACTATAAACCTCTCCAAATATTTTTAATAAATTTTACTTTTTTTTATACATACTTTATTCGATTTATAAATAGCCGGCCATTGATCTGGTTCATCAAAATAAAGTAGTAGATTCGGTTCACCTTGATCTTCATTATATTCAAAATAATATTCAAAAGTTCCTTGCTCGGATAAGAAACAGAATCTTGCTAAAAAAGCCCAATTCTAAAAACAAACACTTTGTTGATTTATTAATTATAACACTATTTATTTCTTTTTCAGATACAAATTATTATATAGAAGATTATTATTTATAACAACGAAACAGTTTATAGTATATTATGAATTAAACTATATGAATTGTCGTATATTGGCGCATATTTTTATAAAAACATTATATTGGTAAGCAAAAGGCATTTATATTGTAATTTTTATATTTAAAATAGATTCTAAAGTAATAAACAAATATTTTTTAAAAAATTTCACATATTGTATAAATTTATTCTGGTGAAATTAGAATGTTGATATGTATGTTGAAATTTTTATATTTTATCGCAATAAAATAGTTTTATTTTTAAAACTGGAATTTATTTAATAAACTAGTAAATAATATACCGGAAAGATAGGGAGTGGCAAGGGTACAACTTAGAGAACTTCCAAAATGACTCAACGGCGTTTCTACAAAAGCTTAGACTCGCACAGAAGATGAGCAAACAGAAGAGTAGTCTCAAAACAGAGGAGTAGTCGAAGATGATGAATACCTGGAAACACAAATTCATCAGGCAGCAATGGAAACACTGGGCTATATGACGGAACCCAAAGCAAAATCCCATATTTGGCGGACCGGAGAACTCGCACTCTTAGTCGAACAAAAAAAAAACGATTCACCCATTTACCATTTATCGTAGGTTGATGTTGAAAGATCCAAACGATCGATAAAGATATTCCACCAGAAATAGAGAGATTAAAGCAGCAGTAACAACAGCAAAGAATGCAGTTTGTGAAACTAAATGCGGGCAGCTAAACAATTTAATGTAAAGTTCTCTATAAAGGTAATGTTGGGATGTGTTAAAGAAAATTCGATAAAATTTTGATGAATCGCTAAAATTTCACGTAGTTGGTATGGATCGATCGGTAAAACACTATCAGGAACTACTGGCTGAACATAGACTAGAATATGGAAACATTTCCAATGCCGAGAAAAATGAGATGAAAACTCAAGTGAGAACAGTTTCAGCGGAGGAGATTAAGAGAGCGATCCAAAACAGTCGAGCTCCAGTCCCAGGAGGAATACCAATTGAGCTGATTAAGAGTCCTAGAATGTGTATTATTCCTATTACTATTGCATTCAAAAAACAAATGGTTCAAATCCCCATAACAGCCACAAGAACAAAAAGAGCGCCCTTATGATCAATTCTGGGCCGAGAAGAGACCATGTCCGTTCTTCCCACCCGTTAACATTGACCCCGACCATCTCTCCTGAAAACTATGAAAAACTTGGACTTAAGTAGAGGAAAGAACATACCTGGATGGAAACCTAATAGAATTATATAAATTCTGACGACCAGACTTAGCTAAACGATCAGCATTCTCGTACTGAACAATGTTCGAATGAGAAGGAATCCGACATAATTGAATATTACAATCCAATTTGGAAGCCCTCAGAAGACTCCCGGATGTCAAGAAATAATTTACTATCCTTGGAATAAAATCCAAACTTGTCCACGCATCTGAGAACGCTTATGAAATTCGAAAATATAACCGAGCATTTAATCCCCAACAAGATAATAAGATCAATACATTTCAAAATACCATAGGTTTCAGAAGACGACACATTACAACACTCAGGAAGTCTAACAGCTAATTCAATTCGGGGATCCAGATAAAAAAGACACCTACAGCAGTCGAATTAGGACAATCAAATAACGACCCGTCCGTGTAGAAAGTCAACATAATCTGGATAATAAGTAGGTATTTTTAAAAGAAATACATCTTAAACTGTCATTAGTCAATATATTAGCATCGAAGGATCTTATAGGAATCCTAAAAAGAAGACACTCATATGGAACTATACACACATATGGAAAATCATAACTTACCTTATCCACTATCGTTGAATTTTCTCTGAAGGCTACAATTAAAGGAGATATCCTTGTTCCACTCTGAAGATGGTAAAACAAAGAATAATTTAATGCCGCGATTTTTTTTTTATATACTAAAGAATTTGAAGCACCATGCTTAATTAAGGCTTCAAACAAAATACCTTGAACAGGAGAAGAATGAATGTGACCCAAGCAAAACCTCAAAGCGGAATATTGAATTCTAAGAAATTTGGTCACATTTCCTTTTGAAAAGAAAGCAGTATAATCTATAACCGACCTAATAAAGGATTTGTAAAAAACCATACGAATTTGAGGATCAGCTCCTCAACGAGAGGACGCAAGATGTTTGAGGATATTCATTTTCTTCGAACAAGCTAAACTAACCTCATCAATCTGTGAGAGAAAGACAATTTACAATCAAGAAGAATACTAAGGTATTTTACACAGGAACAATCGTTCCATTAAGAAAAATATTGATGCGAGAAATATTATGAGCTTTAAAAAAACGAGAATAGAACTTTTACTAGCAGAGACCGGAAACCGCAAAGAACGAAGATGACCTGCCGTTATATTAAGACTGGCCTGAACCCTATCGATCGCCCTATGTATGTTTTTACTCGATACTATAAACAGTGAGATCATCAGCATACATAAGAAGGCGAGTGTCCTCAGATCAATATTTATGAAGGTTATACACCTAGATCTTAAATAACAAGGGGCTAAGGACGGATCCATGAGGAAGACCCAACCATGAACATCTATACGAGGACACGCTGCACCATATAATAATAGTTTCTTAACACGAGTCAACTTGTAAATTATAGAAATGAGAAGAGGAACCAAGCCTATATAAAGTTGGAAACAAAACTTTTTTGCATTCTAATTTGCATTGTATCAAACATATTGAAAATGATGGCCAAGAAAGAGACTACTTTCGTATAGATGCTTGTGTAATTAGCGTTTTCCATTCAAGAATACTAGTGTATACTGAGTTCACTAGTAATGCATAATGTCAATCTGTAAGAGTTAATACTTAGGAACTAGTTCTTTGACGAATAGAACATGATTCGCGTCAAAGTGCAGCAGAACTTCGATCATAACCGCATGAAATATTTCTTTTTATGGTTATAAGCATTTTCAATGATTCTAGAAATGCAGCATACGCATGTTCCCTCCCGTTCTTCATATTACTATTAGATGAAGAAAATAATGCTATAAACATATTTATATCAGTATTATTATTCAAGCTGGATGATGCCATGATTTTGCACTCACAGGGAACTGAAATTCTGATCATGATCTAAAAATTTCACTCGGTGCAAGTAGATTTGCACTAAACGACTGAATGAAATTTGCTGACCTAACCTCGCTAACCTAGTGTATATGGAACCTGTCGAATTAAACAGCGTACTTATTTCAGTTCCATCGAATGAAAAATCCTATTAGAGGAGAAATCAAGATGCCAAAAAAGTGGATCCAAAATATAGTTTTAATACATTTTAAGTTCAATATAGTTAATGTTAGAAACAAAAAAGTTGAGTAGCCGGCCAGAGAAAGTAGGTACAAATCAGTGCAAGTATTTTTAATAGTATATTAAAATTATAGCAATAAATTATTGAATTAGAAACTTTTTGTTCTAAGAGATCTGTATAATATCAATTTAAAATTACAAAATAAAACAATATTACTTCTGCCGTATGTATTTCCCCTTCCATATATTTGCACTTGGAACAATCACAAAAAATTAGAATCATTATTATATATTCCACACAAAATAAAGTATTAGACATTTTCTAAAAATTGTCTCTTCAGGCTTTCTTCAAAATAATTTTTTATTCTATTGATTTATAACTTAGTAAACTCGGATAATACCTATATTAATTATGCGATGTTTTGTTTGTTTTCTTTAATTTCAATCAATATAGAATTCCATAGCAACCATAAGTATCCTAAAATAAAAACACTGCGAAAGAGTGCTTAAAGAATAATTATCATCCGAACATTTAGTTTAAGATCAAAGCTCTCTTTATTATATTACGCAATGTTTTAAATATCAAGTGTCAAGATATTTATATTAAACCACTTTTGATTCTTATTTTTGAATTTTTTTTAAACTCAAAATGATGGAATATATTAATATTATAATTCTAGCCAACTTACTAACTGCTACTATAGGTACAATTGTAAATTTGTAATTTTAACTAAGTAGAAATAGTTTATATAATATTTTAACAACAATTTATTATAACGATAATTTATAATACGCAAAATTAAATTACGCGGGATCAAGTATATTACATTGATCAAAACCATAGTACCAATAAAAAATTTTTGTATTTTTATTGGGTGCGGTTTTTAGTATTATTTTCAACTTTGGTCATAGAAATGTTGTTGTATTTTGCTTAATATTAAAGGCTTATGATGAAATAATTAAAAATGTTTAAATTTATTATATTTCTGATAATTAATTAAAAACTCTTGACTAGATAAATTTTGAGGTTACCAATTTCGAAATTGATCAAAGTGACAGCTAGCAAAAAGGAGTAGGATTATCTGTTTTTTATTATTTTACACAAAAATAGTAATTTTGTCGTTAATATGGGAAATTAATAGTGAATATAACTTAAATTAATTGAAAGTACTTTTAGTAAATGAAAACTATGGTAGTGAAACGAAAATAATATAAACTGTTGTCTGATTGAATTGAAAACGCCATTTTGATTGTACAAATTTTATCATTATTTTAATAAATTAGTGAGTGTTTCATAATGATTACTAGTTTTCTAAATTTCCATTTATTATTGTTTAAAGTGCATGAGTGATTATCTAATTTTCTGCGTTATAGGCTTAGTTAATTTTTATCGGCCCAATAACAAATGTCATTATAAACGAAGGGGTGTGTATTTGAAACCAGCTGATTTTCGTAAATTGTAGAATTATGATCGCTTAGGAGTAATTTGAAATGGCCCCGGTGCCACGGCCAGGCAGCTTAAAAGATCCCGAAATCGCGGAACTCTTCTACAAGCATGACCCAGAAAAGATATTTGAAGATCTACGAGAAATTGGGCATGGATCGTTCGGCGCGGTTTATTATGCGAGATGTTTGCTTACGAAGGAGATTGTTGCCATCAAGAAGATGTCCTATACCGGTAAACAGAGTTTTGAAAAATGGCAGGACATTTTAAAGGAGATCAAGTGAGTTAATTGTACACCTTTTACTCTATTAATCTGTTTTATAAATGTTGGAATTTTTATTCAAAATGAATTTAGTAAGTAACTTATCTTAAATTAGTCGTGTAGATGTATTGCGCTCATTAAATAAAATTGTACAACCATTGTAATATCTATCATGGTAAAATTTTTGTTTCACTTCTGAGTTCTTACACGGAATTTCATTGTTTGTACTGTCTAACTAATGTTCTGTATTATTGACACATGCTGAAAAAGGAGGAAATTTTGTCTCACAGGCTCAGATGTCTTGTTAATCGTTGCTATCAATGAAAAATTACAAGGCACAAGAAGCAAGACTAAATGTGGACAAGCATTTCGCATTCATGTAGAAACTAAACATTTCGCTTATTGTCAACTGCTCAGCCTTATGTGCTAGCATTGTCATGATGTCTCATTAAACTGTATATTGGACTAGCAAGCATTTATAGACTTGCGAACTTTAAAAACAACTTCCGCAACTGGTTTACTATATTACTAGTCTACTGTTCCCTATCTATTTTTGTTACTTGGTTAAAATACGGAATATAACGACTTACTAGTTTAAACACCCAAATGATTGTCTAAAATGCAATGTATTATAGATTTCTAATGCTTAATTCTTTTTGTATGCATAACATTCCAGTTTTATTGTAAAAACTCGTTAGTAAAAGCATTTTCACGATAAACTTTTACTGTAGGTTGTCCGAGTGCCGGTTCATCGTTTAAGGTACATTTTTTACTTCTAAATTCATAGAACCAGTAACTAAGTGTGAAAGAACCAGAGGCACCAAACAATACAACTTAAACCTATGTTATTATTTACAAAAATTTTCGTTTTAATATTTTGCTAATAACATATTTTTCAATTAAAATTTCAGTAAAATTGTTGTTTATTATTATTATTATTATTAATTAGTCATAATATTGCAAGTTTGTACTTTATTTTACTTCCAGGTTTACCAATAAATTTCAGTATATGGACGATGAGTGTGTTTGTGCATACAGTATTTTATTTTTTATAAATGTTACGAATGGGGAACGATTGTTTACAGACAGACAGATAGAAAAATCTTTATTGGCATGTCTGCATAAATAATAACATGCTTACTTAACATATTCCTGACTATAAATTCTATAAAATACCACAAATACCTAAATAAGAGGGGGTAGAAAAAGAAATATAAAAATGAAGAAAAAACAATAAAATAAATAAATCGAAATTAAATTTTTCCTCTAATTTTTACTTGAAAACTTCTGTTTTTAACGAATGGTTGCACTATTCTCAAGTATCCTATCCCTTCTTTTTTATTTCGTTTTTAATCCTCTCCATTATCGTCTACCCACTTCAGTTATGCCCCAAACTAACCCTCATATTGTAAGCCAATATCCTCTCACCCTCTACACATTCCCTTATCCAGTGTTCCAATCTTTTCTCCCTTTACCCTTCATTTACCGCATATGCTACATATTCTCTCATCTTCTTTCATCTAGATCCTATTCCTCTCCCCTCACTTTCACACCTAAACCTAGCTACTAGTATCTTGTTTTACTAGTATCCATTCAGACTGCATACCTCCATCCACTCGTATAAGTTTCTCATTTTTACATTCCTTTCTTGCCTCTCGACATCCCTCTTTAACTCTTCCACCTCACCCCAACCCTCAGTTCATCTATCACCTTCTCATGCCCTTTCTCAAGCGACCATCCAATTCTATCATATACTTTCCTTCTAGTCCTAATCCATTCATTCTTATACCCTACTTTACCCACTTCATTCATACCTGTCATATATACTTTCTAGACCAATCTGTCATCCTCATCCATTTACACATTTCAAAATTTACCATTATCTTGATATCTGCAACCCAACATTTATACCTACCAAATTCATCCAATACTAACTCACTCGAAGTTGACCTCTCCAGTTCTAATATTCTTTTCAAGCATCCTAATTGCATCTTCTCAATTTCATACCTCTCGCATACCCTCAAACTTCCCTCCCATACACCATTATACTCTTCACACACACACACACACACACACACACACACACATCCTCACACACACACACACACACATCTAGTACCCTTGTCCCCATTTTCATAGATTTCCCAAATTTTCACACGCACATACACGGCTCATACTTTCCATAGGTACTCTCGCGTTTTTGCAAGCATTCTAGCATGCTCCTTACATAACACAACATATATCCCAGATATTTGTAATTTTTTACTTTCTCTTATCATTTGCCCGCCTAACTTAAACATATCCTTTTTGCTATCACAACCTCTCTTCTTGCACTCCATCATTTTCGTTTTCTCAACTTTTATCTCTAATCCTCTCTTACACATATATCCTCACTCCTACTTCCTCTCTGAAAATGGACTCTTCTCTATAGGTTCCTGACAACCTCTTTTTCCTTAAATAACACCAAACATCCGTTTCATTCTTTAAATTGTAAACTCTTCTTTCCTTACATCTGATTGGTTACATCAAATGAAATTGTATAGAAATCTTTTTTATTTTCCTTGTAGATTTCTTCGTCAATTGAAGCATCCCAATACAATAGAATACAAAGGATGTTATCAAGGGGTGAAAGATCACACGGTTTGGATGGTTATGGAATATTGTGTAGGTTCCGCTTCGGATATTATTGAAGTACATAAGAGACCTTTAAAAGAAGAGGAAATATCTGCTATTTGTGAAGGTGTTCTAAATGGTTTAAGTTATTTGCATAGTTTGGGACGAATACACAGGTAATACTTGTAATTTGCTTAAGTATTTAAAAGTGTACGCATTATCTCGATTTTGATGCTCCTAATGATATTTACATTATATAATTTTTTACCATATATTTATCCCACTAACTCAGGGGTGGGGGAGGGGAGGGTGGAATTTAATTATGTATTGATTAAAATTCTTGTACAAACTTTGAATGTTCCGATTTTTCACTTTTCTCGATTTGTGGCTATTTGCATGAAAATCATTGAAATTTTTGTCAACCTTGGTATAGTCACTATTTATTGTGACTTGTCACTATTTATTATTTTGTATTATTATTTTCACTTTTAAATTATTAGTTATGGGATTTATGTATAAGAAGCAGTTGACACATTTAAAAATTAAATCCCCGCCAGAAAAATAATTCTTTCGTCATATTTCATGGTTATCATAAACAAATGTCTTTATTTCAGAGACGTAAAGGCTGGCAATATCTTACTTACTGAACAAGGCATTGTAAAATTGGCGGATTTTGGCAGTGCTAGTATAAAATGTCCGGCGAATTCGTTCGTCGGAACGCCATATTGGATGGCACCGGAAGTTATTTTGGCTATGGATGAAGGACAATATGATGGCAAGGTATGTTATTATATATTACTGTTATATCAATCATATTATTCTCTTTTCTTTATTAGTTTTATTGTCATTTAATTTCTTAATCTTGGAAGTTTTTTTTTATTATTCTAGATTTGTTATTTATTATTATTATGCGTAATGTGAGTCAATACAATTTTCGAATATTCCCAGTAGAAAATTTAACTAAAACCAAATAAATCGGAAATATATTAATAAACGTAATTTTAGTTTGTAAATAATTGATTTCCTTGACATTTCGAGAATGTTGTATTAAATTGGATGTGTGTAATCGATAAAAGTATATGTTCAAATTTTTATGACTAAGCCGCACTTGTTCTAATTTATTTGTTTGAAGTAAATTTGAATAAATTGATTAACATGATTTTTTACATCAAAAATAATGTTTTTATTCCAAGATAGATTATTCAGATTCAGAACGTTTTTTTTTAACTGAAAACTGTTTATATATTGTCATGTATAAATTTGTAACAAGGAATTGAGTTAGCTGCAACGAGATAAATCAGTTCTTGATAAAACACACTCAATTTAACTGGGAATGGTAGAGCAATGATTAATGATTTATTTAGAAGCGTAGTTTAAATTAATAAACAATTATGGCATTTTAATTAATTTATACATTAATAAAATTGACAATGAAACAATGATTTATGGAACCTTGCTTGATTAAAACCAAGATTCAATTTTAATAAAGCAAGTACGGTCCAAGAATGAAAAATACAATCATAATAAAACATTATTGGCTTTAAAATACTTTATAGACAATAAAATAATTTATTTTGCATATAACAACAATTATTGTGGATTTACGAACTTTGCTAAATAATAAAACAAGTAGTGGTTAAGATTTATTCTGTACATAAATATTAATACGGTACAACACAATTTTTCTCTGACTCGAAAGTAAATAGTCGAACGTTTTACGGGAGACATACGAAGCCTGTTATCATGCTTGCACTGACATGTCAATATAAACTGATAACATCTTGATCTGATAACATATTAACTGATATCATGTTCATACGTAATTCTTTATATTAGTATATTACAAACTTCCGATTGATAATTTATTATACTGCATATTTTTTGTTTATGTATTGCATGTCACTTAATTCTCATGACCAGTATATATTTTTTCTTCTTGTTTGAACGAGATGAAGATGTTATCGGACTATTATTAGTACGACTTTTTGTATTTCTCGGTTTGTAATTATTATTCATGCGAATCTATATTAATATGTAATCATACTGAATATGTATTTATTTGTACTACTTTTGTGTTTCCGATTTGTAATTTTATTATTATATCTATCATACGAATCTTTATTAATCAGTTGTAAAGAGATTTACCCGTGAATTTTTTTCAAATAAATAAATGTAAAAAAATAAATAAATAAAACAACGACCAAGCAACATTTAATTAATAATAATAATAAGAGAGTATATCTGCCGCACTATATCTGCTATTTTGTTCTCTGCAATGCTTTTGTGCCTTGGCACTCACATCAGTGTGAATTGAACCAATTTGTACAGTGTATTTATGCATTCCTTCAACAGTCCATATCCAATTTTGGTGTTTTTAGCGAAATTCATGGAAATTCCAGAAGCGGCTGTAGACCAGTAAAGTTAGTGCTAGATGCTATTTTTGTTAGGGCATCTGCTATTTTGTTTTCTGCAATGCTTTTGTGTCTTGGCACTCATATCAGTATGCGTTGAGCCAATTTGCACAGTGTATTTGTGCATTCTTTCAATAATCCAGATCCAATTTTGGTGTTTTTAGCGCTTGAAGTGTTGTCTGACTGTTTTATAATTAAAATTCGTTGTTGTTACATTGCCTTTGTATATCTTACGATACAATCGAAGTCCTTTGAAGCGTTAGGTCCTCGTTCGTTGTACATTTTTCAAGCAAGTTAAACTAACTAGTTGAATTAAATTTGTTTTTGGTTACGATGACTATAAGACTTCGTCCATAACAAGGCATTACTACGCCGGGGTAGAACCTAACAGTGAGGGGATAAGTTGCATTGTTATTCAACAAGTTAAAGTTTGTGCTTTATGGTCGAGAAACGTGTGTTTAATAATTTCATGTGTGCTGCGTAATCGTTTATTTTATTATCGTAACAGGTTTCAGTGCGTCTGATTACTCGTCTTGGTTCTAAAACTTGCCTGTTTGCGCCGTAGGTGCTAATCAGGTTCATCAAAATCTTCATTATTGAAGTCACTGGCTAAAATAAACTGCATGTGTAGGGTGTTCTTGCTTATTAAAACGATATTGTCTGGATAAAAGCCTCATAAGATATATACGGAATCAAAATCTATATTTTTTGATCTATATTTCTTATGGACTTTTATAGACCCTCTTTAAAATGCTTTATTGGAATAATATTTTGTAGATTGTAAAGTAGAATCAAATAGATTGACTTATTTTTAATTTTTTTAGGTGGATGTTTGGTCGTTGGGTATAACATGCATAGAATTAGCTGAACGTAAACCGCCATATTTTAATTTAAACGCCATGTCTGCCCTTTATCACATTGCACAAAACGACACGCCTACTTTACAAAGTTCTGAGTGGTCTGATACTTTTCGTTATTTCGTCGATGCTTGTCTTCAGGTAAATATACAGTTATTATTATTTGCTTTTAAATACTTTAT
>WYDF02289542.1:0-16378 GCA_009867245.2 Adranes taylori
TTGTGGAATATAATTCCTCGAAGTCAATGAAATAAAAGACTATTATCATAATTTATGTAAATGTTTTTAAATTATTTACAAGTAATTGTTTGTAACCGTGATATGTACAAATGTGAAAAAAAATTGTTTCGTACTTGTAGGTGGTTTTTTTTTCAATAATCTACCCTATTTTTTTTTAATCTGACAATCCTACCTATATGAGTTAGGTTAATATATTGTGGAAATGTAATTAACTATATTTTTTAACCCTTTTTCCTTTCACAACATTATTTTTCTCCAGATCAGTATTGGCGCAATGTTGACAACCCTATGTAAAGAGATTTTGTGTCCCATTGATTTCGGGCGTTGTTTACACGAATACTTTTAGCATCTTCGAGGGCCGCTTTTCAATTTTTTTACAAACAACCATTAGATGGCGCTTCTGAACCGTGACAAGCATTTCCGTACAAATTCCTATCGTTAAAACAGTTAAAACCTTTAAAACCTATTCCTATCAGTTAAAACAGGAGACTATTTTGCTATAATCGGTCATTTATTTTCTCCACATCTAAGAAAGCAGTGAACACGGAGAAGCGTTTATTTTTGTGATACCGAACAAAAGCTTCCAGGATAGCCGCTTGTTGGGTAGCTTGTAACAGAGACCATTCTTGGTTTCTATGCCCCACATTGGACGCCATGGAATAAGTTATGTAATTACGTCTGATGGACTATAACAATTTTCTATAACATATACTGCTCGTAACTTACTTGACTTATCTCCTGTGGCACCCATAGGAGCAAAGGGCTTCAATGAAGTTTCACCGTGGGACTCTCCTGCATGCTAACCATCGCAGTTCTTCCCTGTCTCAGCTGCTTCATCCACAACAGATCTCTTCCAAGTCTGACGTGGCCGGCCGCGCCATCTTTTCCCTTGAGGTTCCACTCCAGCGCTTTCTTATCGATGGCTCCATCCTACTTCCTCAGAGTGTGGCATATCCATCTCCACTTTTGTATTTTAATCTGGTTAACGACAGGAGTTTCCCCAGTCCCTTATCATAGATCTTCATATACAGCCAGTATCCTGCGAAGACATCTATTTACAAAGTTTGTAACATATTCATTATTTTTGCAGTAACTTTCCAGGTTTTACATGCGTAGAGAATAACAGATTTAACATTACTGTTAAGGATTCTCAACTTTATTCGTACAGATATTATATGACTTTTCCACATTGCGTAGAACTGCACGAAGGACCCATTTGCCTTCTTTACATGTATTTAATGTTCTCTAATGATCCACCATGTTTATCTACCATACTTCCTAGGTAACAAATCCCGTTTACCTCCTCGTTTTGCTGTCCGTTCAACTTGAAACTCTCTCGATTTCTTGAAAACAATCTCAGCTCCTTTGCCTTACTGGAGTTAATCTTGAACCCTGCTTTCCGTGCCTCACTTTCCAGTCGTTTAAACTTCTTATTCATATGTTGAAAGGGGTGTGCCAGCTAGCAGATATCGTCCGCATAATCTAAGTCTTCGAATCTGCCCGTTAAACCTCTTCGTTTTTTACTACACTTCCTCATGATATCTATTACAATGAGGAAGATAATATGCGAGAGTATACATTCTTGCCTAACTCCAGAGGTCACTCCAAATGCCTCTCTTGACTTTCCTTCATGCACCACTTGACACTCATAGCCGTTGCAGGTCTCTCGAATTAAATTAACAATCTTCGGCGGGATGCCATACTTTAATAAGAGTTGCCACATGACTTTACTAAGAGTTGCCTATCCACTGAATCAAAGGCTTTCTCAAAATCGGTAAATAGCATATATGTTCTAGAATTCCACTCACAGCCCTGTTCAATGATAATTCGAAGAGTAGTGATCATGTCTGCACAGCTACGATATTCCCGAAAACCAGCTTGTTATTTCCGGAACTTCTGTTCCACCGCTATCTTAATACGATTTGGGATGATGCATGTAAATATCTTACTGGGTATAGATAACAAGGTGATTCCTCTCCAGTTGTTACACTTGCTTAGGTCACCCTTCTTAAGCAACTTCACTAAGAGCCCTTTCTTTATTCAGTAGGTATCTTTTCCTCTTGCCACAGTTTTTGGAAAAGGGGGTACAAGGCCCTGGCTGTAACGTCAGTTTCAACTTTTAGTGTCTCTAGTGGTATGTTATCTAACCCTGGTGACTTGCCATTCTTAATTTGTTTCAATGCTCTCTTTATTTCACTCACAGATGGGTGTTCAATATTTATACGAGGATCGTTATTTCATTCCGGTCCCATTTCTTCTCCATCCTCGTTTACATGGTCAGTTATTTGGTTGAGTACTTCTGCAAAATGTTCTTTCCATCTAGCTCATTTTTCCTGCTCTTCAGACAACATGGCTCTTGCTTCACTGCGAACAGGCCCCCTCTAAAAGTAATTCCTCTTTGGCAGTACTCTAGTCGACTGAACCAATTCCTTCATGTCACATCTACGTGCGGCTTGCTCAGCTCTGCTTAACTGTTCTTCAACTTGTTTCCGTCGGTCATTACGAGCACTTTTCATTATCTGTCGATTTAATTCACTATATTTCTTTTCACACTCTACTTTTGCAGACCTCGCCTTAGCGTTAATAATATGTTGCTTCATCTTTTTCCTCTGATCGATCATTTACCACGTTTCATCCGAATATCAATTACTTTTTAAACAGTTATCTATGACCTAGGGTCTCCTCATATGTCTTTACAAAGCTCATTTTAACCATTTCCCATGTTTCTTCCAGTAGCTCTTTAGTAGCTCCCAGATCCAGAACCACAAATTTTACCAGATCCAGAAACTCTACTTTTGCAGACCTCGCCTTAGCGTTAATAATATGTTGCTACATCTTTTTCCTCTGATCGATCATTTACCACGTTTCATCCGACATCCATTACTTTTTAAACAGTTATCTATGACCTAGGGTCTCCTCATATGCCTCTACAAAGTTCATTTTAACCATTTCCCATGTTTCTTCCACTTCTTTAGTACCTCCCAGATCCAGAACCCGAAATTGGTTTCTCAGTTTCAATTAAAAAGCTTCTGCAGAATGCTCTTTCTTCAATTTTGCAACATCATAGAGTCTACTTCGCCTCCGAAATTTTCTCGTGGGTACAGCTATCATATATCTGATCCAAGCCAAACAAATGATGGTCAGACCCAACATCTGCTCCCCGTTTATTCCGCACATCTTGTAGGGAGCGCCTCCACATCCGACTTATTGCAATGTGATTAATTTGATTTGTATTTGTAGTGTGATGATCAGGTGACACACAGTCACCTGATCATCGCACTACCATGCCCAGGTGTCTGTATGGCATTCCTTGTGGGGGATTAATGTTCCTTCAATGAAGAAAACATAGCTAGCGCACAAATTAATAAACAATTCAACATTCTTATTTCGCTCACCGAGCGCATGTTTTCCCATAATTTGCTCCAAACCTTCATTTTCTTGTCCCATTTTTGCATTAAAATCTCCCATAAGCAGTATCACATCTTTCCTTTTAACTCTTTAAAACGGTTGCTCGTGCAAGAAACTAAGTTTATTCCATTTTATCTAGTCGGTTTGAATTTAGCCCCTTATAATGTCCCGTTTATTTTTGGTGCAACATGGAATTAGGCTAGTTTTCCCAAACTCTGGTTGGTTGGAAAAACTTCAAATTCATTCGGGATCAGTAATATATTAGTAACTTTACGGTAGAGCTCTCAAAATGTTGTATTTGAGCTTAAGGGTGGCGTAGCTCCAAATCAAACGCCACAGATTGGTTTTGTTACTTTAATAACAAACGCTTGCCTATTTGAAATTGTTAAGCAGCTTGAAAGAAGCAAGTTTGGTTTCTTAGGAATTAAATCATTCATTCACTGCGTAATACAAATAAAGCAAAAACTAATAAGAAATAAAACTACCAATCAGTTTTAAAATTCTATTATCAATCAACAAATTATTACTACAATGTCAGAATTGAATTTAAGTTCAATAAATAATGGTTCAATACCTCTTAAACATTTAAAAATAAATTCACAACTCTATTCTAATAAAAGATAGATAAGTATATAATGTTTAGTTATGCATATAAATTATTATCAATGCTGGCTGTCTTATTTTAAGCAATTCGATAAAAATGATTATGCGTACAGTATAATTATTCCGCCAGATTGTGCCATGAAATAAATATCGATTGTTGAATAATCAAATCTAACTATAACTTGTTATTCCTATTCTTTAAATGAATTTAATATTTACCTTTATGAATTACTAAATTAATAAATTTATTACTGATTGCGAGCGATCATTTCTCTAGTCGGATTAATGAATAAAATGTTATTTTGATTTACATGTGTTTAACTATACTACACTGATTCTACTTGTCGCATAATTTCAAGTAAATTAATACATGAACATGACTACTTTCTTTACCCGATGTTTTAATAAGTACTGATCACAAGCTAATAAGAGCAGTTAGCTAAGCGATATGCTAGCGATTTCAAGAAACAAAGTGTCGTGCAGTATTTAGTTTTTAAACTTGAAAACTGAAACGGGAACTGTCAATAATAAATTGCGTATCCGCTTGTATATTTTTGGAAACCTCAAAAGAGCCAGCAGCCACAACAAAAAAAGAGGAGACTGATCCCCGGTTGCAACGACGCTCGACTGTGACAACACTTAGTCTGTCTTTAACTAGTTAATTGTCTATATCTCTCCTGCTTTAAAGTCTAGAATTTTCTACTAACCGTAAGTACGTTTTGCGATCTCCAAGCCCGAGTCTACTTGAAGAATTGCGTGGCCTAACGACTGAGCTTTTCCTAACTGCACGACTAAACAGCAATACAAGAATTATATTTCATGAAGCGTGCATCGACGTACGTTCTATAGAGTTGGACGAGTTAATCCTAAGAAGCTTATGGGTAATTAACAGGAACGTTTGTCTGTCTATTAAATGAAGCGTACTATAGTGACTTATACAGTAGAGTCTCATTAATTTACTGAATTGCTTTATTCGAGCATAGATGGTTTAATATTTAATTGATTATAACTTTGACATTGAAGTCTTTACTGTTTTAATTACGTAGCTATTCTCTCATTACAATAATATTAAAGTTATATATAAGTGAATAGGGGTTGCAATAAAACATTTTATTTTGCGGCGACAAACAAATTTTTTTTCTTTTATGCTTGCCTTAATTATTTCTGTGTATGTATAATAAATTAGATGAATTTACTCGCGCTCGTTAAAATGACTAACATATTGTTTGAAGTTAATTATAATGCAAGAATAGAGTCTGTTCATTATAAAAAGCAAGGATCACATATCAGGGAACTAGGTATGAAATGCTATTTGTTATAATTGATCTTCTGAAAGTTCGAATACATTGACGATGCCTGGTAGGATTGGATAGACGTGGCGCGGGTTCGCTGTTGATTATGATGAAGGAATCGTCCAGCCAGTGCATAGAATTGGATATGTTGGAATTGCGTCGTTGAACGAAGTGAAGGGTGTGCGTAGATCTTTAGTCACCCACCGAAAATGTACCGGACGAACCGACGGTGATGGTCTTCACGTGTGATGGGGTACAACCATCTTTTTCCCGGGGTAGGCGTCAATAGCACGTGGGAATGGCGAACCGGGTGGACTTAACGGATCTTTTATTTGGCTTCGCGATGGATTTGGAATAGGTACGTGTACATCTACCAAATAGCGCAGCGTTTGTGGACAACGTTGCTTGATGGGTCTCTTTGGAGTTCGGTCTCTGTCATCGTCGTTGTCTCGGTGCGCTTGACGGTTGGCCTCTCTCTTCCTCCGACTTTCACCTTCTGGCTTTGGCATCGCAGACGTAGATTGTAGAGAATGGTTTATAAAATATTTATGGGTGAGTGAGAAGAAATGAATACGAAGATAAGATGACGAAAGATCGAAAGATTCATCCTAAAATTAATAATGGATTATAGATGTGTACTTGGTCTGATGTTACTAGTGTCCTACTGACTTGATTGATTTTAATTTTAAATTCAAATAAAATAAACGACTTGTTGCTGGTGCTTACAGAGCAATTCAATACTGCGATTTGTTGGTCGCTGTTCAAGAAAATAGACCTGTTAGTTGTAACGTGCGAAATCTAATTCATCAAAGAAATATAATATGTATAATTAAATATAATCTAATATATTTTCATCAATCAATTAATCATAGTAAATTAGTTAAATTAAGAAGAAAATATATATATAATCCAAGATGTAATCGTAATACGTTAAAATTAAAATATAAAGCGAGGACAAATGGTCAAGACTTCTACAAATCTACAGCTTCTACAAATCTACACATTATCTATGCAAATAAAAAACATCAGGCAAGTTTCGCACCAACAAGAAGCGAGCGGCATTTAATCACGTCAAAAGCTTCATACTTATCGAAACGGCAAGCGGTTTGTTTTATCAATGCATAAGAGTAGTTGTAGATCGTTCCTACTGCCGCAGCCTCCCGGAAGTTGTTCCAAATCGCCTTAAAACGGTAACCGTACCGTGGAGCGCTATTTTTCGTTATTTTTGAACTGGTATTGAATTTGACAGATGTCATTTATAAAAGCAATATGACGGTCGTCCCCTCCCTCAAGGACAAACAGCACAAAGCTCAAGATGCGTATGGTTAGTATTGAGCTATGGGAGTCTTTTATATGAAATTTCTGATGTACATAAACTTCTTATGTATTGGGAACTTCTTATGTAGTGGTAACTTTATATGGCTAAGAGCTCAAAAATAGCAGCAGTTTTCGAACTTCGTTACCCCATAAAAATTATCCGTTGGAACTAGGAAGCCGTTAAAAAAGACGGTTATAAGATAAGAAAAATTTCTCCTCAAAATTTATATTATGTATAAATTTATGTGTAAATAAAATGTTCGAAACACGTACGTCAAATTTTTAAAACATATATCTTAAATAAACGCACGTGCAAGGAAGAACCATAAACTATGAAATTAGCTCTTTTAGAAATTTGCTGAAAAGAGAGTTAAGAGCGGTTGTAGGTAGGCCATGACAAATCGGACAACAAGACTGTCCCGCCATAGCTAAATACTGGTAATACGTGAGTAAAGAGCGGCTGTACGCCTCGGCAAAGCGAACAGCGAAGTTGTCCGCGCAGTTGGAAAATATGGGGACCGGAGGATTCATGGGTAGGCAGGGGGGGGGGTTCTACGTCCACGTAGAAAAAAAAACGTGGACGTGATCGCCACCCCATTTTTCATATACTGGAAGTCATTCATTTCATTATACTTCGCATAAAACAAAAGTTGAACATTTTAATTTTGACTGTCACTTTATCTATTAAATTTTATTAGTACAATAGTTGTTTAGGGTAAATTAAATAAAAAAGCGTAACCTATAAATCGCCTAAAAATTTATTCCCCGGTTCCCGTATGTGCCTATGGCACGGACAGCTTCGTTATCCGTTTCCCCGCAGCCTACGGCCGCTCTTGACTAACTTTCTCCCAGTATTTGTCTACGGTGCGCACAGCTCCTGTATCACAGCTTTACCGCGGTCTGAGGCAAAGCGGATACCTTATATTCAAATGTTCATATTGGGAAGTCCTAAATATCATTTTCTCAACTTTCATAGGCACTGAGATATTTAACTTAGCGTAATTGTCTTTCAAGGTCAAATTACTTCTATGTTTAATGTGTGTTTTTGTAAACTTGCTTAATCGCTTAAATATTAAAGAAACTTTCGATACAAGAAATTAAACAAAAATTACAACAGGTTTCAAGAAAATTTGTGACAAAATTTTCCTTCCCAAAATTAGCATTTGGACCTTGCATTGATAACAAGATTTATTATCAATCTTGTTATCATTAGCATTGATAACAAGATTTATTAATTGCAACTACACTGTCTTATAAATCTCCTAAAACGACAATATTATTTCTGATAACATTTCTTCTATCTACTTGTTCAATTAACATACGTATATGTTCACGACCGGTTACCATGGAAACCAATAGAGTTTTTAAAATATTACGGGCTATACCTTTGGACCATGAGAGTTAGACCGCTCTTGTCGGATATCATTTTAAAGAAAATCACAAGAGCTATCAAAATGTATAAAAATATACAGGGTGTTACTAACGAGTTTTCTGAAAATTTTTTTATTGCTTAAAATCAGATCAGTGTATTCAGTTGTTCACCCTAGAAAATTTGAGTTCCCTTAGACTTGCATAAGTTTCAATTTTTCCAATTTTTCAATTTTTCAACTTACATGGGAATCGAGATATTTAGGGTAGAAAAAAAATTTTTCAAGGTCAAATTCCCTTAAATTCGCTTAAATTTTTCCCTTAAATTTTAAAGGATCTTTTGATACAACAAGAATTAAAAAAAATACCGGGAAAGTTTTTGAGAAAATGGACCGCAAAGTTTTCAAAAAAAAACAACACTACATATGCTAAATTGCGACTAGAAAAAATCTTCTAATGAAATCGGAAGGGCTTTAGGCATGCTATAAAATAAAGTTTATTTGAATGTCCTATCTTTTATAGTTTCTGAGATATATTGAAAAATATTTTGAAACTTTGAACGTGGCAACGTCGCGTTCTGTATATCACAAAGACATGGGACTTTTTTATTCGACGCCTATTGCAAGGTACTCTATGCATGCAAAATTTGTCTCCTTGTTTGAAAACTAATTTTTTTGTGAAAAAAATGGCGCATTTCCGCCATATTGGATTTATAAAAAAAAATAAAAAATTACATCCCAATCGGTCCCATAAGGAAGGGGGAATTCTTGAATATACACACATCCGTACACACAGCAATGAAAAATGCACCCTTCTTTTAAATTTTTCAATATTTTTGTTGAAACATTTTTTTTGTGATAAATTCTTACTTATGACCCCTCTTCGAATAACGTATGAACGGTTTGCAGTGATTTGAATACAAAGGTGAAATAGAAAAATTCTCAAAACATGAATGCTATATATTTCTTATACCAAGCTATACGTAGTTGGTAGGTATATGGTATATGAAAGATAAACATATTTCAAAGTAAATCGAAGAAGCTTTAGGTAGTCTATACAATAAAGTGTATTTGAATGTCCAATCTTTTATAGTTTCTGAGATATCTCGAAAAGTTTGTTAAATTTGAAACCTGGCAGCGTCGCGTTCTATAGCAGTTGGACGCATGGGACTAATTTCATGCGCCGCATAATACAAGGTATTATATGCGAGCAAAATTTCAGCCTTTTAGTTTGAAAACTGAATTTCTGAATAAACAAATGGCTCATGTTTGCCATATTGGATTTAGAAAACCAATTAAATTGATCCCACTCTTTCAATTACGTATAAACGGATTTCATTGATATGAATACAAGAGACGTACTATGATGAAATAGAGTATATGAAAGATAAAAATACGCACTGTATAATAAATGTTATTAGTAAATTTAATTGTTTTTGTGTTTATATCTACACGAGAAAAGTTGAAAGATATATATTTTTATCGTATCATGAAATAAATGACGAGCGACAAAATTTTATCAGGAAAGGTCACAAAATCACAATTTAATATTATACGGATATAATGTACTTAATTATATCCAAATAGAAAAAATAATATTATATTGTAATTTAATATGTTATCAAATGACTGATACATTATACTTTATACATATAGCATATTGTTTGAAAACGAAGTACATACTTTTTAAGTACATGTTATCAATTTATATACGTATTTTTGCTATATTTATTATCATATAGCGAAAAAGCGTCATATTTTATTGCGTACATAGTAATATACGTCCAAACAATGCAAATACAAATCATCATAGACACTCTTAATCGACCAAAAATAGGTATCAAGGTAGAGATAGAATATAAGGTGTATCTAGGTCAATGATTCCCAAGCTAACATGCTCCCTATGGGGGACAACAGTTACCCTCGTTGAAAATTGTATGCCGCGGTTAGGCCGGGATTCCAAAGGACGTCCAGGCAATCTGGTCACACGCTTATGGGGAATGAGGCATCCGCTTGGGCGCCAGTCTCTTCTACCTAAATCTCGGATACAGAAAGGGAGGGAGTGCACACACAATAAAATCAACAAATAAATAATAACAATATCACCTCTTTATTTAAAAATATAAAAACTTTCCTTTTTATTACAATTGTACGGTGCCTACGGACCCAGCTTCTACAAATCTACACATTACCTATGCAAATAAAAAACATCAGGCAAGTTTCGCACCAACAAGAAGCGAGCGGCATTTAATCACGTCAAAAGATTTATACTTATCGAAACGGCAAGCGGTTTGTTTTATCAATGCATAAGAGTAGTTGTAGATCGTTCCTACTGCCGCAGCCTCCCGGAAGTTGTTCCAAATCGCCTTAAAACGGTAACCGTACCGTGGAGCGCTATTTTTCGTTATTTTTGAACTGGTATTGAATTTGACAGATGTCATTTATAAAAGTAATATGACGGACGACAAGATGTGTGCGGTTGGGGGACACATCTTGTCGTCCCCTCCCTCAAGGACAAACAGCACAAAGCTCAAGATGCGTATGGTTAATGTTGAGCTATGGGAGCCTTTTATATGGAATTTCTGGTGTACATAAACTTCTTATGTATTGGGAACTTCTTATGTAGTGGTAACTTTACATGGCTAAGAGCTCAAAAATAGCAGCAATTTTCGAACTTCGTTACCCCATAAAAATTATCCGTTGGAACTAGGAAGCCGTTAAAAAAGACGGTTATAAGATAAGAAAAATGTCTCCTCAAAATTGGCATCTAGTATGTATATACACATGTATATCATGTATAAACTAACATGCCCCCTATGGGGGACAGTTACCCTCGTTGAAGATTGTATGCCGCTTTTAGGCCGGGATTCCAAAGGACGTTCAGGCAATCTGGTCACACGCTTATGGGGAACGAACATCCGCTTGGGCGTCAGTCTCTTCTACCTAAATCTCGGATACAGAAAGGGAGGGAGTGCACACACAATAAAATCAACAAATAAATAATAACAATATCACCTCTTTATTTAAAAATATAAAAACTTTCCTTTTTATTACAACTGTACTACGGACCCTGCCGCCTACGGACCCGGTAAATAACTATAATAATTACTACTGATTCTAAGCTAGTTGAAGGAATTGAAGTAAAATCCAAAAGTACTAAATTATAACGGCGTGCCAAAATTAAAAGATAAAAGTTATACGTTCTGGAAAGATGATATGTCTCCCACGAAGTTCCAACGCTGATCTCAACGGTTGGCTGGAGGACGGTTCCACAGATGTTGCAATGCGAAGAATTGGTGAACCTCCGAACAATTACCTAACAACGTCGGCATCCAAGCCCCAGATAGATGAACGTGGAAAATTGATGGGCACCAAGATGGCAACTTGACACCAGTTAACACGTGAACTGCTACTCCCTAAAATATATCCCAATATCTTACGTTGAATTCCATAGGAACGAGTTACCGCTGCTGCAAGCTTTATCGCAAGCTCTCGAAGTGCTACACCCTGGGGCGATTGCCTATAAATTTCAACCACACTCTATCCGAGATCCTAACAAACAATAAATTAAATATCTTACCTAAACAGGGCTTTCACCATCCTAGGGCCATATTAGGGCTTTCACCATACTATTATTTTATTCACAAAGACATGATGCTCTTGGAAAAACTCACATTTTGAAGAGCCAAAACTTGGCGTGTTATTAACACGACAGTAAATCACATCCGGCATCCTCAATTTCGGCTTAGTAGGATGAATCTCCTCCACTTCCACTCAATTGCGCTATCACAACTCTTTATTAGCTTACCGATAATTACGCAAACCGACAACCAATCGGATAATTCAAATTTGCACATCCTTGTGGAGGTACCCCACTCATTCTCCAAAAGGAGAATCGATCAGTACAGCCAATTCATAAATCACAAATATCCCCACCATTAAGCAGACTTAACGTTCCAGTTTAAATAGGTGTTTCACACGCAAAGCCATCTAACAGAACAATCTTCTACTGCTCGGAATAGTTCCACACTTGTCATAGAGTGGTACACAATGCTATGCCTACACAGACAACCGCTTACATTTCCTTACGGCAGATGTACTATGCCATCTGTTACAATCACTATTAGCACCCTAATGAACCAATTAACCTTAGACAAACAGCAAAAACTGTTCTGGCGTTAATAGATGTCAACAGCACCCCTTGCGGCTTGAACTTTCAACGACCTAATCGATTATTGCAATGGACGAGTGATGACTCTAGGGTTCCTATAACTTTCCTCACTGACTTATCGGATAGACAACATAAACGGCTGATGTAATATAATATATAATTTCCATCTAACCTGAATATTTGTTTATCAATATCCATGCACAAATGCATCAAGGAATAATTAAAATAAATTATTAAAACACATAAATAAGCGTCCAGCATTAATAGACAATTGGCCTACGAACGTATGTAACAGATAAAACGATATTTCGATAATCACATACCGAACATAAACAAACAATTTCAGATTCACAAAGAATCCGTTCATTTAACTGAACCCCCATTAACTGGTGTAACTGGTGATACAAATTAGCCAAAATGTTCCTGAACCAGGCAACTAATTGATATCCAATACTAAAACATGAGTTCTAAAAAGAGACAATTCCGATGAATAAACACTAAAACTAAAACAATTTTAGGAAGGAAATACTCCCAAACACTAGGTATCTGAATATGCTTATTGCATATTATCTAATTGCATACATTGCACCTAGCGTTCTTAAAATTGGCCAAAATTCTGCCTGGCTGTTCTAAAATTCAAGCGGTAATTTTACTTAAAAAAAATAGCGGTTACAGACTCCGAACTACAAGGGGTTTATGTCAACGAAAACTAAAATGGTGGGTACATGAGATGTAAATGGGGGTTCACGAGAATGGATCCCATTTAAGCAGCTCGTGATCGAAATTTTGGCTTTCTGTAAGTGGAATAATTCATATAACATAGATAGTACCTATTAACATACTTCATGTAAATTAATTCAATTAATTAATTAACATATAAATAATCTTCTATTATAATACACATTAAATGTCAATTAAATTTAATTCAATAATTTAATAACGAGAGAAGATGTTTAACCCCCGATGCATGGAAAGGACATAAATATGCGACAGCAAATGTTGCATGCTTACGTGCAAAGTTCATGCATGGCACGGCGTCGTACGCGAGTCGTCAAACGCCTAGCAAGCACGCATACGTACACATCAACAGCGAGAAGTCACAAATCACTCACGCGAAAAAGTATTATTTCTCAACTGGCACGGTCTTACACCGATACTGCTGATTTCAAATAGAAAGGCATTTATCATTATTATTTTCTTAAGGAAGCGTAAATGATACCTTTGCGTCTACAAGCTAGTTTTTCTACTGGTGGATTTTATAATTGAGAGAGTAAATCTTTAACAATTCTTTGCCTACCTTTACACGTATTGAAGAACAACTTATGCCCTCATAGAATTTCGACGGGAAGACAATGCAATAATGTTTCTTAAGATTTCCAACGGATAGAAAAATGCTTTTCATAGTAGTTAGCTTTACACTTCCTCAAGATTTTAGCAGAAATTTTCTTTGAGTCACACCCACGATAGCCGGCTACTACGACAAGTGCCGCTGGCCAGAAGAAACAACTTTTCAGCTAATTTCATATAAAATGACCCCCCCCCCCCAGAACGTTTATTAGTTTCATGCGAGTGTACATACGTACATACGGCATCACGTATGTACAAATTTCGTTTGCTTTGTGCTACATTTGCAGGCGGAGTTAGAATTGTCGCGCGTTAACGCGACGCGATATTATTTCAGTTAGTGAGTCATTGATAGTTTAGTGAGTGATTCCGTAGATTAACAATAAAATAACAAAGTAAGGATTAGGCAGCCCGGTGTTCGTTGTTTACGAGAACGGCGGGGGCCTGGTGAAGTGGAAAGTGTGGACTAATAGACAGAGACTAATGTGCAATGTTTGAATACTAAAAGATGAAAAATGGTTTACAGAAACGCGGAACGAATTCGTCTCATAGCAGAGAGAATAACAATAGAGCGTAGAAATTTTTATAGATCGATAAGTAAGCTCATAAGAGAGCTAGAAGTGTGTAGGAAAAACATGGAGGTAGAAAAGAATAGTAAGGAAACTAACTCAAATAGGTTTGTCATATCAGAAAGCCAAGAGCTAGAAACTGCCACTAAACGACAAGCATGGAAGATAGAACTTCTTTTAAAAGAGGAAAATCCAAAGGACAAATAAAGAAAAATCCAAAAAGCACCGGCAGAATGATGGATCCGCTTCACAAATTAGAGAAGATTCTGAAGACGGATCTTCGACTGTGTCGGAAAGTATGTCTCTATATTCGTCAGCTTCGGCTCTAGAAAATAAACAAAATCGGAAGAGCGGTACTGAAAACAAGGTAGAAGTGGCTGCCAAAGAACTGTCAAACTGTTCCATAAGAAATTGAAAACATGATCCGTCCTCCTCCATCGCTGAAGGACGAGTTTACGAGAGTGATCAAGTACAAACTGGAAAGCCTCCACCAAACATAATATACAAACATAACAGTTACGGAAATAAATTGTTTACAAAGTATGCAGAGAACTTTAGAAAGACAAGAAACGTTTGGAAGGTATGGGAGAACCTTTTCACCCTTTTCAATTTCCAGATGAAAAATAATTAAAAATAGTACTGATAGGACTGCCAGAAACCCTTTTCAATAAAGAAGTAAAGGAAAACTTGGAAGAACAGGACTTTCAAGTAAACTATGTGTACAGATTAGGTAATATGACTAAAAAGTTCCCATTGGTTTTAGTAAACACACCGAAGACAGATAAACGTAAGCAACTGTTTGATGTAAAACAAGTCATGAACTTGAGGGTGTCGACGGAACCGAAACGTCGCCCAACCTCTACACAGCAATGTTTTAGTCACCAGATGTTTGGACATGTTCAATTTAGATGTAACGCAGGTCATGTGTACAAAAACTGTGTAGCGAGACATCCATCATGGGAATGCACTAAACAAAATGGCCCTTATTAGTGCGCAAACCGCACTACTAATCATAGATCCAGTGACTTGAACTGTCTGAAAAACCTTGTACTCATTAAGCACCAGAAAGAACAAGAAAGTCAGAAACTTGAAGGCGCACGAGTGCAGCCAAATATTAGTTTTGCCCATGAGGCGCAGGGCATTAACACACAAATTGCAAAGAATGACCTCGACACAATAATTAAAAGTATTGTGGCGAATATTCTACCTAAACTAGTCAGCAAAACATTTAAATGTCTTAATGAATTGTAATACAAAAGTAAAAATAGGAATCAGGAATCTAAAAGGAAGAGATAGCAAAGGTCAAGTTGCGTTATCATCGGACCACCTTCCGGTCATTATGGAATTAGAAAACTACACTATTCACACAAAGCGCACCTTGAAGAAGGTTAAGTGGCCTATCTACGCATATGAGCAACAAAATTTAAACCTCTTATCTTCATATCCAAACCATAAATGGAATTGAAAAGAAGCCGTACACTTAACAAAGTTTATACACGAAAAAATTAAGCTACAATGCCTCAATGACCCTAGAAAACAGATGGTCGCTAAATAAGGAGGTGACGAAAATAATTGAAAACAAAAACAGACTGATGAAGAAGTTTGTCGGTACGCATCACCTGCATGGCAAAGAAAAGCAAAACAACAGGCCAAGGAAATGCTGTGCAAGAAAGGAAAGGAAAGCTGGTAGAACAAACATGCGCTTTCTAAAAAGACTAAAAAAGCAACCAGAGGACAACATTCCTTGAGAGATAAGAATAAGAGAGACAAGAGAGACAAAAACAATAAGACAGTTTGTTTTTGAAGACGAAGAAAAACCGGAGATCTTAGCCAACCATTTTGGAAATCAATTTTCTAACAGCGAGAAATCAATTTTCTATCTGTAAAGCTGGTTGCATTCAATAACTAATAATTCATAAATCGAATTTTCATTTCTATCAACAGCCGACTTGTGGCTTAATGAATTAGCCTCGGGTTTTAAAGTTGTAATGTTACGAATGAAGATGATACTGATGATCACTTATAATAATGAGTCAAATGGCGCCATACATTTTGAACACGCCGCTTTTTTAAGACTTTGTTGTGATTATTGATATTACGTACCTATTAAAAATAATATGCCTGCTTGTCATAAAAGCAGATGCAATTCCAGTTATTCTTTATTTAATTGTTTATTTTTATTTAATTTATTTTTATTTTATTTTATTTATATTTTTATTTTTATTTTTATTTTTATTTTTATTTTTATTTTTATTTTTATTTTTATTTTTATTTTTATTTTTATTT
>WYDF02289553.1:5530-16377 GCA_009867245.2 Adranes taylori
GAACTTGATGTATGTTTATCTTGTAGCGTAGTATTGTTTGTATTGAGAATAGTTTCAGCTTGTACACTGGAAATGGTATTTTCTGTCTTTTCAGCTTTGTTGTTAATGTTTTTGTATTTCTTCTCACCACCACATTGTTTACATTATTTATTTAAAGTACATATTATGTATGAACTACTGACTGTATTTTCATTAGTTTTTAACATTACAATATTTGCAGAATGTTGTTGTACTTCACCATTTTTAGAATTTATCATACTATGATTTCTTTGCATAGGAATTTGCCAACTCTTGTTAGGCATTTCTTTTTCGTTGTTAAAATTATTGAACATTTCAAATAATTCTCTATCTAAGGCAGCCTTTTGATAACATCAGTTTTCGTGTTTATTATCAGATCTTTGGCTCCCACCAGTTTAAATATGTTGATATCATCTTTAAGTTTACCTCGAATTACAATATTGTTACTACTATTTATTGTTTCGCCATTATTTTGTCTGACTTGCAACACCGTGCTAGCCATATTTTCTTCCCAAACAGGTTTTGTTTTCCTGACGGGATATTTTGTTTTTCTGAGTCATTTATGGACATTATGGGGGAACCCTTACATACTTCAGAGAAGCCCCCAGATGAACTGTACTTACTTGTTATCATGATATTCTCTGTATTTTAATGAGGATGTTTCGTACATTCATTATCTCTAACCTCAGTTTTACTCATACAGATTTTACATCTCCAATTTTTGGTTCTATTACTAGACTTCATTGCCATTAATAAACCAATTTCTGCATTAGCGCATTTTGAGTGTAAGTTGTATTTATATTTAGTGCTTTGTAAATAATCATCATATTGCAAAGCTAAGTTGCTAAGTTGTTCAAGCATTTCAAAGCGGATGACACAAACCTTACAAGTGAAGAAGGAAGAAATCAACTATCAAATTTTGATGACGAAGCAGTACTGGGAGCCGTGGAGAAGGATGAAAGCTTCACAACAAAAAAGGTGGCCAGCGATTTTAATGTGGCCTATTAGATCATCGTGTGTCGTTACAGAAAGCTCGGAAAATTATGGAAATTGGCTAGATGAGTTCCTCATAAACGCTCCGAAAACAACAAAACCACAGGTGTCCGAATACTCACTGATTTGCTACAGCGAAACGAGGAAATTCCCTTCTTGAAGAATCTTCTGGGGATGAATTGCGGCTTCTCTTTAAAAACGTCAACTGAAAGAAAGTTTGCGTTCCGCCAGGTGTTTCAATCATAGGCATACCAAAAGGCATACACCGTAGAAAGGCATTGTGGTGTGTTTGACTGGGCAGAAAAGGAATCGTCGACTTGCAAATAAAATTCAACGGAATTTTTTATTAATGGAAGGACGCCGAGGGACGTCAACAGTGGCGAATGGCGGACAAAACGGCAAGCGGCAAATAAATTTCAATAAAGACATCTATCTGGCTCAACTTAATCGCATTCACGTTGTAATCGAAATGAAAAAGTCGCGCAAGGAGAATAAAATCTTCTACCACAATAATGTGCGTCCACCTATTGAGCATCAGGTTGTCAAATATATTGGCGTGAAGGATGGAAACTGCTTCCTCATGCTATACTCTTCCACAAAAGCGGCTATGGAGAAAGAAAGTGTAAGACGACTTGGTTAACTGGATCAAAGAATGGATTGCCTCTAAGAAAAGAAGCTTCTTTACCCGTGGAGCTGACCGACTGCCAAGCAAATGGAAAACAGTTATTGGAGTAAATGGTGAATATGCTTCGGAATGTTTTTGCAAAATATTATTATTTCTTTATTGAACAAAATATGTATTTAGAAAGCCGCAATAATTATGCATCGACCCAAACAGGAGTACAAAAAATATGTAAAGTATCGACATTAGTTAGACGTTGCCTGGAAATTGCTGGAGACAACAAAATCACAAAGTAGTGAATACTTTCATATCAGTTAAAGAAGTGCAGATATTGATAGTTTTAATAGTGAGAATAATAGGTTATAATAATAATGATAATAGATAGTTGACGATTGAGAATATATTAAATATCTGCACTTCTTTCACCTACCTCTGGGAAAAGTTAACAAGTACATCGAAAACGTTATGTATTTAAAAGATAAATTAAGGAGCTATACGACTTCATTTCATTTATTATTTACACAAAGTAATCCGAAAATAGTATTAAAATATTATTTAACTAATTCCAACAAAAAGTGGTGCAATGCATACTACCAGAAAATTTTCTTTGATTCAAGATGTCTAGAAATTTTTTTCGCTCTCACGAAACGCATGTACAAAACGACAAGGGTAAATATAATGCTACTTTGCGAAATTTTATTATGTGCAACTCTATATATGTCACACGGCAGGTTTCCTACAATATCTCTTTTTTTTTCGTCTTCTTCTGCCGCTATTCAAGCTTCAAAATTATGTATTCCTGACGGGTGTTTCAAAGTTTTAGATTTTCTCTTCTTTCTACCGAACTAAGTAAAGTGCGTTTAATTTGCGAAAATTTGAACTGATTAAAAATGTACAAGATGTCTAAATTATGAAACAACTTTTAAAACTTGAAGTATTTTTGAAGTAAGCTGTATTAAATGTTGGAAAAGACTGGCGCTAATATATTTTTAAATACATTTAAAATGCAGGACTATGATCGAATATTGCTTTTAAATGTCGATGAAAGTTATTGTTTCATTTTCTTAAAAACTTTTCCATTTATAATTTTTTTATGTAAATAAATCTCGCTTGGCGCCTATCGCGCCGATTAGTATCATTGGCCTACTATCATTGAGCAAGTATAAGCAATGTCAGTGCTTTGTTCATTTTGCTGACACGGTGACATCTAGTTTAAGTTTGTATTATAGGATTAAGCGGTGTGATTAAATAGAAACACACTGCTTGACATCGATCTAAGAAAGTTCGTCTTTATTATAACTAATCAGTCTTATATATAAAATTCTATAACCTAGTTGTTGTAAATAATAAATAATGGATTTACACACGATTTTTTTGACTGGGTAAAAATGACCCTTTTTAACTAATTACCCCTTTAGCTAATTAGACTTTTAGAATGCAGTTTCTTGATCGAGGTTACCTAATTAGTCACACTTATGTGTGTCGCGTGCGATATGACATAGCTCTCAATTATGCAAGCTAATATTTTATGCTAATTTACACATATCTTATTTTGATTATTACATATTTCTAGCATTATCATGGAACCTAAGCACCGTGGTACTTATCCTCCACAGATAACCCCACTGATTTAAAAATAAATAATAAATTACATATAATATGCAGAGACAACTGGTGGTATGGTAAACGCTACTCTCATTTCTAGATGTCATCTGTTAGTTTAAGGAATCAACAACTATAAGAAGTTGAACTGTGTGATGACCTAGGAACTTAAAATGATTCATAATGAATATCGTCGTGTTAAAAAATAAAACAACTGAACAGAAAATGTCTTGGAGTTTCTAGATTTGATGAACCTGTATTCTCCAAACATTATCCTTATTAACTCGTTACAATATCCGTGAGTTAATATAAAATTGGATAAGTTTTGTTTTTCTGATGTTTTGAATATGGAATAATATGAGACGAAACAAGCGCATCTACAGATGTTAATGACAAAATATGTTCTATTATCTGATAAAGAGGAACTACGCACAGATGATTTCGATGAAAGTGAAGATGCTATTTAACTGCAACTGCAAGAAACTGATAGTCAAGCAAGGCTAAGGACATTATTCAAGAAGATGGTGATCCATTTTGTGTTAGAAACACCAAACGGTACAAAACATGCCTTCCAAAAATATGGAAGTAAATTTTGATTACTCACTTACTCGCCCCGAAAGATACTGAGAAAACTTTAGAAACTCAACTGACAACACGTCAATACTTTTTTTGTTCAAATGTTCTTATGATTGTTGTAGAGACTGTGAACAAACTTATCCATCTATTCGAAATTGGTACTTAATTAATTAATTAAAACCTTTAATCTTATTAAAACAATATACATTACGCAGAACAAATTATTTCAATACAAAATAAATATAAACTCAATACAAAACAGAAAAAAAAAAAATTAAAAGTCGAAAATAATTCTTCTTATTCTGAAAAACCTAGAAAGTAGCATTTCGACTACCAAGAGTACCAAGTGGTATGCGGTATGCGGATAATTTTTCTCGCTTGTCCATTCTTCCCACCTTTTTATTACCATATTTTGACTTTTCTCTTTTATGTTTCTCCTCAACTATCCTCGCGATTATCATTTTCCCCTTTGCTCTATACACATCCTCAATTTTTTGTTTCCTCCTTTTGTTCCTCCTCCGATCCAAACCCTTCACATTCATTCACCCAGTGCTCCCATGCTTCCTCCATTCCTTCACATACCCTAAAATATTTTTCGTTCTCTTTCATCCAACGTTTATTCCCTCGTTCCATATTCCCGCACTTAAACCGCACTTAACCGCACCAAACCAAACCAACAAATATTCTGTTATTTATTCAACAAATATTCAACAAATATTTTCTTATACTGTCTGTTATACGGGTTTACAGTTATATTTTCTCTCCTCATTTACGATTGGTATTTGCGTGAACGCGAATAACAATAGACATCGTCAAACTATAAGCACTAATATAGCTCGCATATTTGCTAGATTAATGAAAAACAATCACATAAATACTGAAGAAAGATCTCTAGAGAGTTGATAGTACAACAATGTTTTCACAAAAATTTCGATTTCTATTTCGACAGTTGAGTTTTAAAACAAATGAAGCTAAAAAAAGTCTCTAAATAGACATATTAGTAAAGAAGTGTCAAAATCGATTTACATTATAGTCAGCATTGTGGCGAGGCAATTCTTCATCGGTCTAGATTGGTTTTATGATAGAAATTTGGTACGCTTGAAAGTTCTAAATTATGTAACTAGATCAGCATATCTAGGTTTTGTGAAAAGTTGTTATTATTTAAGCGTGTTGTGTGCTAGGTAAACTAGTCGCAAGAAGGCCAAATGTTAGTTAGCATTTAGAGTATCATTTAAACATTTATTTGTGAAATACAGTATAATTTAAAAATATGTAAACCATGCTATTAAAAACATTTAAACCATCATTTAAATTATCTAAGTTACAGTGTCACCGTAAAAAACAGAAACCAACCTTATTATTTCCGTCGGATAAAAGCAAAGCTGATGACGTAAATTACACCAATTACACGTAGCAGAAGAGAGAGGCGCTAAATTCTGATGATTAACAGGTTATCATTGTATGTATAAATAAATAGATCAGATTGGAATCAGTCAGTAGTGAATGAAAAGTATGGTGCGATACTGTACTAGTAATCTGTGAAGAAAACAAATCTGATTCGATGTACATAAATCATGGCCGATAGTTATTAGTAATATAGTGACAAAGATACTGAGGTGGGAACATATTAAACTGTCGGAGTTTACTAAGAGTAATGAGATATATCGACGTAATTTTAGTAGGTACATTAGCTAGCAAAAAAGGAATAAAAACGTCTCAGAGCGAGCGATTATTGTTGTTTAAAGTCTGAATCCTTGCCACTCTGGGTTTTGAACATTAATCCATTAATTAATTTAGGTTAAATTTTAAATAATTCCAAATAAAAAAGTGTTTAAGTAAATATCGGAATTGAAATTAGATATAAGGCCTATGCGTATTGTAACACCTCTTGCTCAAAGGGAGGCCAGTTTTGATATTTCGCCATGGCTAGTCGTGGTTCCTTGGGGTCGCTGATAACTGAGATCCAATCCTAAATCGCGGATAAAAATGGAAGGAGGTGTACAATTAAATAAACTTTTAATCACTTTTATTAAAGCAATTACCTATATGTTAATGATATTCCCTATTCCCTAATTATTTTACTGCAATTCAGGTAAGTCTTAATAATGTTGAAGCAAATTACATCATGTGATATTTCAAACGTGAATGTAATATTTTCCAGGAATGATACAGAGTATTATAACAAAAAATATGATGCACAGCACTTAAGGTAAAGCCTTAACAATGATGAAGCTAATTACAGCATATCATATGACAATTAAATTGTATTATTATGCGTGGATCATACAAAATATAATACCAGAAGTATTACTTACAGAATAGTGGCTTAGGTATATGATTTACGCAATGCGTAATTACGATTCTACCCTGCAGGCCACCTATCGTATCCTACCACGTAAAATCAATTTCTACCAATAATTACCCCGTATACTCACAGCTAAAATACTTAAATAATCTCACAGTTAATTCCTTTAATATATTACAGTTAAATAACCCCATGAGATATATACCCGCATCTCTATACATCAACTTCAAGTCTATCAATATATTATCAACAGCTGAGACACCCGGAATAATAATTTGTATCTATTCGTTCGTTCGCCATCATGGAAACGATCGCACGATAGCAAATTATATAAATAGCAGCGATTGCGCTGATATCTTCTTGTTCATTTTAGTAGTTAAGCATTTAGCGTAAAAGTATGTACTCTAGAGTTACATATATACTATAGAAAGCGCAGACATCTTAATCTTGGATGACATTGCAACATAGTTAATTTAAATATTATAAATATTAATTAAAGTATAAACCGTTATTGTTAATCTTGCATAATGAGTTTAATAAGTATTGTGTAAAAAAATAAGAAAGAATTTTACAATTGAAACATATTAATCATATGAAATTAAAGAAATTGAATTAATTATTAATGTAACTGCATAAATCGATTTATCTTGGCAAATTATGAAACATATTTAAGTAATATAATGTTGTAAGTAAGAAAATTAAATAAGTGAAAGAAAATCAAAGAACTTTTATTTGTAAAAGAATTTTAAAAATAAATAATTAAATTTTTAAAAAACAACGTCCATCTAGTGAGCTTAATTTATGACACACATCAAAATATGTATAATAGCATAATAGCATATAGCACAATAATAGCATAAACCTTCAGGAAGCTTCCCTCGGTTACAAAACAAGCACTATATTACATTTAACAAATAATTATTGTCCGGCAGTTATCGAACAAATTTATAGATCGCAAAATGAAAGTAAATATGTACAATGTTAGGCATCTACGCAATTGCTAATATATCAAAATCCTAACCCCAATACCCCCTTAATAAAATCTTTGTCATCCAAACAAGCTCGAAAATCCTTACACGACCCTCTCTTAATTACAATATTGAGCAACCCGACGCACACTTAATTATATATAACTATAATTAAATTCTATGACAAACAAATAAGAGTAGATTAACAACAAATTCAAATCCACTGATTAATCATTAATCTTTATATGCGCGAGGCGCTAATTAAAGAATGCACTAATAAAAGAGGATTTTATGAGTTACTTGATTAAACGTTCGGTGTCAGTTCCAGCGGCTGATTCCGGTGCATTCCATAGATGTTACGGCAGATGCCAGGAGAATTCTCGGAACCACCTAACGACTTCCTGTCACCAACTCTCGCCAATCGCGAGCAGTGCTCTCTTGAAGCTGCTAGAGCATTTACTCCGGCCCCAAAGGAGACGAAACGCCAATAACAACTTGAATAGGTAAAAGCCACCAATTACGCAAAGGTCGTCTTCTATGAAAATTACAGAAACGTGTTCGACGCCATCTTAACTGCTTGAATTTTATAAATCTTACCCGATAGGGCACTAGGCTACAAAATCCTCTGCATAACTTAACCGGAATTACCAACTACTTCCCATAACGGTCAAAGTACTACTATTTGGTTCAAAATGAAATTAACTTTGGTTCTGAGGTGAAAATAGCTTCCTATGCTAGTGTGTTGCCGGACAATAATGCCCGTTTATCAAAGAGCAAGAACAAGTTCTCCTCACTCCTCTCTCCATATTGGTACTCAATTCTCATTTGTCTAACAACACTTGGTCATACTAACCATGAATAGAAATCCAGCAATTTCAAAGCAGTGATGTATTTCCGATACGTACTGGCGATCATTTATCGCAAAACTGAACAAAAAGCTGATGACAATCTAAAACCTTTCAACGCGCACTCCAAATATAGAATGACTGAAAGAGAACAGCGACATCTCTTAATTGTTGATGCTACTAATTTATTAGGCAGTCGAAATTCTATCTAGAGATGTTATCTAGAGACTAGATGATAACCCGTCGTAAAACGACTATCATTACCAGGTCATATTTTATTTGCCCAAATGAGTTGGGTTATTTGACCCCTACCGGCGTATTTTATTTTAAAATTAATTGCACGCCACTGCTAGTATTGAATGTTAACTAAACGTGACAACAAACTTATCTAGTTAATTCATGTTTCTTTTAATGCAGCAATCGTACGTACTACAAAAGTACTAATCTCACTGATATAATAAGTATCAAAAGCGTTCTAGACACAAATATGACAGACGGACGAACAAAGTTAGACGTTTCTATATAAGTATTATATTACTCAAATTAAACTTGTACCTGATATCTTTCAATTTATTTAAGCATAACTAGGTTTGTAACATAATCCAAACAATTATTTTAATTAAATTTAACTTTTCTCAAATCATCTTTAATTATTTCTTTCCCGTGTACTATGACTTTTATTGACTTATGACGTGTATTATGACTTTTACTTTTATTTTAAATATTAAATTATTAACTCAGGTCTACTTTTGCGCACCCCCAGCACCACCCAAGCAGGGTGTGACATTTTTTGAATTCTGAAATTAGTTATAAGTACACCATATTATTAATTTAATACATAATCAAGAAGGATGCACAATAACAGAGCGAAAGAGATATGCAAAGAATTGTAAAGTTAGGCGGTGCTTAAAAAGAGCGGTCTATAATACTATAAGTAGACACATGGGAGACACAGATGGAGATCATGCAATGGAACATTTTACTAAAAGGAAGAGGTATGTACATCAGGGAAGATTTGACAAAACCCGAAGAGCGAATACGAAGCTAGATGAGAGAAGAACCTACGGAAAAAATGGAGGAGAGTTGGATGAAAGAAAGGGTGCGCAACAAATCAATTGCGGATTTTGAGCGAGGATGGGTTAGGCGAAAATGTGGAGGTGATAGCGAACGACGAGAAGTAGAAATAACAGTAAAGACAAGACAAGAAAGCCAATAGTGAAATAATGTGACAGATTGTACGAAAATAAAAAGAAGTTAAGAGGAGAAAAAATTGAAAGCATGAAAAGCAAATGTCTATGAATCGAGAAAACGATGAAAAAAAGGATAGATAAAGAGGAAGAGGGTATATATAATGGGTATATGAAGGTAGATAATTTTGGAACGACGGAATACGAAAGAAAAAGGTTCGAATGATAAAAGAAAATGTACTGATAATGGTAAGTTGGAATGTTGGGTGTTCGAGAAATAAAGCAAATGATAGGAATTTCAGAGAATTTTTATATTAATTTGATGTGATTGAGATACTAGTGGTACAAACTAATGAATACGATACCAGAAGATTATGAGTGGAGTATAAGCGTAGCAAACACAGTAAATATGAGAGGTACAGCGAATGGAGGAGGAGTGTCAGGAATACAGGTATAAGCGACAAAGTCATGAATAAGTGACTAGGAATAAGGAAATAAAGATACATAGACAGAAATAAAAAAAGAAAATATAAAAGTGGCGAATTGATAATGATCCAGGAAAGATTATAAAGAAGACGATATCACTACGGGCAATTGATATAAATTCAAATATTTTGCCGGGAGATTTTTGACGTAACCTATCTCTATAAAAATTCGCTCTGCTTCATCGAATACACCAAGCCCAAGAAAACTAAGTATTAACGAGATATTTTGAATAAATCTGCTAAATAGCCAAATAAACCTCAAATAAACCAAAAAGGTCAATATTGTCGCTGGTTAATTTGACTACAAGTAGATAGAAGGGTAAGTTTTATTTGTTAAATAAATTTATTCTAAATTTAATTAAACTTACCCAACTACCCTGAACGCGATCGTAAGCTAACTTTGAATTACTTAATCACTTTTATCTTAAAATTGAACATGAACAAGAATACGAACAACAAATAGGTAGTAAAACTCATAACAAAATAAAACGCAAGATAATTTTAACTAATCTGTTTACAAAGAAAATAAAAAGTAAATAATTTATTGATTCCTTAAATTGTTTCAAGAGTTGCTGTGAAGAGGGCTAGCATGGCGAAAAAAATAATCAAACCTATGGTTATTTTTATTAAAATATTCAAGGAAATAAATATTTTTAAACGCTAGATTTTAATTCCCAACCTCGCGCAAATAAAATAAATGCCCGTAAGAACTAAGCAATAATATAAAATGAAATACATTTGAACATGATTCATTTCTACTCACTACTATTTATTCCAAACAAAACAATATAACAGTACATGGTTGCTTTTAGAATTTTTTTTATAAAACTAGCCTCAAGTGTTTTATTTACATTCAAAAAGACACTTGAGGCTAGTTTTATAAAAAAAAATCCTAAAAGCAACATGTACGGTTATATTGTTTTGTTTGGAATAAATAGAAGTGAGCAACTAACGAACTAAGTTTAATTTAAATAAATTAATTTACTAATACATAATTTGCTTAGTTCTTGCGGGCATTTTTTTTTTATTTACATGAGTTTAGGAAATCAGATCTGTCGTTTAAAAATATTTACTTTCTTGAATATTTTAATAAACCACCATAGTCTTTATACACGTCGCACTGCTATTTTTCGATCACATTGCATTTTAGTCCAGTTAGAGTTGACGAAATTTTTTTGCATCTCACTTCTCATTAAAAAACTCTTACACCTCCAATTCGCTGGTTTCTGACCTACTTTATCTTAAA
>WYDF02289564.1:0-16376 GCA_009867245.2 Adranes taylori
AAAATATGTATTATGTGTAACATTTGAAATGTTATTTAAATCAGTATTTTATGGAAATAAAATAACTACATTATTTTAATTTGCCGATATAATTGAAAAAGATGAAACAATCCTGAAAAAAATTAATTCAGCTCTAAATATAAAAATTAAATAATATAAAATATTTATGTATTATGTGTAACATTTGAAATGTTATTTAAATCAGTATTTTATGGAAATAAAATAACTACATTATTTTAATGTAGTTATTTAATAAAATAACTACATTATTTTAATTTGCCGATATAATTGAAAAAGATGAAGCAATCCTGAAAAAAATTAATTCAGCTCTAAATATAAAAATTAAATAATATAAAATATGTATTATGTGTAACATTTGAAACGTTATTTAATTCAGTATTTTATGGAAATAAAATAACAACATTATTTTTGTTTATTTGTCAATTGTTTATTTTTCATTTTTACGTAAATGGTCATCTTAAGCAAGATGAGGAATGGAATATAATCATTGAGTGTAGTAAAGATCAACAATATGTGTAAGATCAATAATTTTTTTTTTGTTAATAGTACAAGACATGAAAAATGCAATTCAAAAATCCAAATATTATAAATTATTATATAAATCTAGAATTATTTTGTATATAACATATTTATACATGTTATATACAAAATAATGCTATGATATTAGTTAAGGAATAAATTAACGCTTCGGTAATATAACAGACGATCTACAATTTATAATTTCAATGAATTTTATTATTCCTTCATTTGCGAATAGGTGGCAGCACAATATAGAGCCAGGAATCCTAAAAGCATTATTGATCCTATAGCAACTTGAAGCTAGCAACGAAACAACTAAGCAACTAAGTTAGCTATTCTCCACTAGATGTCTCTCTATGCTATAAAATAACATATGAACAAGTCCATGTAGTTGAACAGCGATATCCCCACCAATCTGACAAGCAGTGAACGTTTACATATTCCCCTGATTTCATTGTTGTGTGAGCATAGAAGTTTTTACGTAGGGTGCCCGTAACGCGCTAGTGAACGGAAATCAGCAGGCGTGGTTTTTTTTTTCCTGACACGGCGCGTGTGTGCAATTTTTTTTTCTAACGTCCCTTGCCCGCAATTTGATGGGCGGGTTGAGAAGGCAACTTACACTATGCATAGCTCTAATAAGTCAAACCTACTTGCCAGCTAGAGGCTCGGCTAGCGCCTAGACTCACTTACCACACACATGCATATTAATAGTTTCGTGGTTTATACAATATTATGTGTGATGGCTTTTTTTCTAATTTATATACAACATTCACTCTGCTGATAAACTTATTACTAACAAACCGAACAACTCATAATTTTCCTATGCTTATACAACAAGCAGTTGTACTTAATTTATATGCACTTAACGGAATTGCAATTTGCTCGACACAGTGCTAATTCTTATTTCATGTTTAGTGTATGGTGCTAAGCACTAATGCAAATTTATAAGTTTCTTCTATCAAGTGCTAATTGGAATTTTTGACTCTAAACTGTGAATTTTTACAACTCCATATTGTTTAGTTATATAAATGTTGTTGGTGTTTTATTGTTAAGCGTCGTTAATAATTTTTTTATTAAATGTAAGTTTACTTCATTATACTATTATTATTAATTAAGTATGATAATTATAAGGGAGATTTGGTTAATAAATTTATATCATCAAGTTTACTTTCTTCACTAATATTAATTACGCATGCCAATTATGCCAGATTGGAGAAACATCATAAGACGAAATATTTTACATTTTATGATAAACATAAGTTGATTTTATTGTAGAATAATAAATTTTATGTCCAAATTTCTATTTAATATTTAATATTTAGATATGATATGAATTTTGACTAGAATGAGGGTTTGGGACTTGCCTCCATGCGGCATTGACTTGTGTTTTAAAACTGACATTTAAATGACCTAAATCTTTCGAATTTTAATTAATGTTTCCTATTTATCTAATGTTATCGACAATAGAATATTAAATATTGCCGCATAGCACACACGTTGTTGCTGTGCGCACGTTGTATGCTAATGAAATGTTATCATATTGAGCAAATTGAATAGTGGATTAATCAAATTACTTAGCTGTTGAGCTGATTAAATTAATTATGAGCATGAAAGTATTAGACTAGCGTTGGGCCCATGAGAGAATATGACTAGTCGCACAGATCAAATCGCAAAGAACCGCCTATTTGGGTCTCGTATCAAATATTTAAGACACAGTTGAATTTTAAAGTAACATAATCATCACCAATTTAATAAATCTTTAGCGTACGCAGAAATTATATTTGGGATGGGCCGAAATCTTTTTCGAAAAATTTCAAAAGTAGATTTCAGCTTTGTTTGGCTTAAAAAGGCTACAGATGTATGAAAAATGCCAAGGATTATAACTTTTATAACATTTGGGGAGGGGGTGTTATGAACCCTTGGCTGCGTCTCTGAATAAAACTTCTGACTTTCAATACAAGATTCTACATATTATCCTACATTAATCCTTCATATTTTTTGTTTTTGTCTGTTTCCAAATTCTATAACCTCGATGTAATAGGAAATAGAAAAACTAATTTTGTCACCTTTTATGTATAATACTATACGTTTTTCTAATTAATTTCAAGTTAGAATAAAACTGATGCATAGTCTGTATTAATAATGATTTGGTTAATTTTACACGCAAACAAACAAACAAAAATTATTCGTACAATCGAAATAAATAAAGCCTCATTAAAATAATACAATACATAACCAATTACTGCGTGCGAATAGATTAATAAAATTGGCATACTAGATTCATCAAATTAATTCTACAATTATTTATAAACTATTTTACTTACAATTTTTTCATTCCTACCATCACAAACTTATTTTAGATTATGCACCGTTACCTTATTAATTCATTTCAATATATTTTAATTTATCTCAATAAATAAACTTGCTGCCTATTAAATTTAATTTATTTCATATAATACTTATTGAACAATTCAATTTAGTCATAATTTAATTTGGAATGAATTATAATGAACCGAGTGATTTAACCCTTTACACTTTTGAGCCTAGACCATTTAGAACTGTTTTATTACATATGTTTGGTCAGAAACTAATACTATAGCATGTTTACAAAATCTGTCCATCTTTTATACTTTCCACGTAAAATAAAATATTAGTGTATGATGCACAAACCCGTCAGGGCTACATTTTTACTGACCTGCTTCTTTGAAACAAATATGTTGTTTAGGTACAAACGAAAGCGTGAGTATCCTCCATAAAATTTCTATATTTGAGCGTGACATCTCTACTCTTTCAGAAGTTATGAATAAAAATGTGCATACTAAAATTGACGTTTTTTTGTCGTGAAATGAAAATTTTAAAAACCTATAAACAAATAAGCGTATAGGTACCACTTTTTGGAAATGCTATGAAATATTCTTTCCAATAATGTGCCATTGCACAACTTTCCATATAGTCAAAAAGAAAAATTGTCTATCAAAGACATGGAAAGTGCGCCTTCTCCAGTTTTTCTTCATTTTCACCTTTTTAGTATTATTTACAAAGACCGAAACATATTCTATACCATAGCCGTACTAAAGTTCTCTCTAAAGGCCCAACGTATGGATCTGTCCGTTTTCATCGAATCGAGAAAAGTGTACAATAGTATAACACTTGTCGATTTCACATTATTTTTCATTTTTACCTCCAAATGAATCACATTCTGATGAATTTTTTTCCAATCTCCATCATTTCATTGAAATTGAAAATCAAAAAATTCACTTTAACACAATACCAAATAACTAGCACCTGTTGTTTTTTTAATCAAAAAATATAAGGTTTCATATTATCTATCAAAATCACTACACTCTATATTTTTAACCTCGTCGGGGGCACTACAATTTTCTTAAAAAAATCCAAAAAGCCATCTTGTCACTTTTTCCATTTTGTCACGAGTAGCATGCTTTTAAGGTTCTAATGATAATGATTTCGGATTTAAAGACTGATGTCACGTTTGATTTAAATAGTTTTGATTATTGTCATAATTCCTTCATTGCAAAAGAGCAAATAGATGATTTTTATATAATTTTGAGGATCTCTTTATTGGGCTTGCTTTTCAAATGGTTACTAAGTTCGCAATAACACCCCTCCAGAATATCAATGTTATCATGAGTCGTTCACCTCTATTGATTCTCTCTAGAAGTGAACCTCTATAGGGTGAATATCCATTTTAAAAATAGAGGCGAACCCTTTACAGAGGTGAGCCCACACTTTTAGAGTTTCTCTAAATTATCAAAAGAGTTGACAATTTTATATTTTCGCAAAATTGCACATTTCTTCATTGGTTCATAAGTACGTCCCAGTTTATTTATTAAAAAAAAATTCGAATAAAAAATATAGAGAATTGTCGAGAGTGTTGTCATCTTCTCAGAAACGTCCAAAATACCACCCCTCAAGAATTTCAATGTTATCATGAGTGGTTCACTTCTTTTGATTCTCTCTAGAAGTGAACCTCTATAGGGTGAATATCCATTTCAAAAATAGAGGCGAACCCTTTACAGAGTTGAACCCACCCTTTTAAAGTTTCTCTAAATTATCAAATAACTTGACAATTTTGTATTTTCGAAAAATTTCACATTTATCCATTGGTTTATAAGTACGTCCCTGTTTATTTATTCCAAAAACAAATTTGAATAAAAAATATAGAGAATTGAGTCTTCTGTCAAATTCCATAAACATGATAGTTTTAGCCTTGTCGAGGGTGTTCTCATCTTCTCGGAGACGTCCAAAATAACACCCCTCCAGAATTTCAATGTTATCATGAATGGTTCACCTCTATTGATTCTCTCTAGAAGTGAACTTCTTTAGGGTGAATATCTATTTTAAAAATGGAGGCGAACCCTTTACAGAACTGAGCCCACACTTTTAGAATTTCTCTAAATTATCAAAAAACTTGACAATTTTGTATTTTCGCAAAATTGCACATTTCTTCATTGGTTTATAAGTATGTCCCTGTTTATTTATTCCAAACAAAATTCGAATAAAAAATATAGAGAATTAAGTCATCTGTCAAATTCCGTGATCATTATACTTTTAGCCTTGTCGAGGGTGTTGTCATCTTCTCGGAAACGTCCAAAATAACACCCCTCCAGATTATCAATGTTATCATGAGTCGTTCACCTCTATTGATTCTCTCTAGAAGTGAACCTCTATTGGGTGAATATCCATTTTAAAAATAGAGGCGAACCCTTTACAGAGTTGAGCCCACACTTTTAGAGTTTCTCTAAATTATCAAATAACTTGACAATTTTATATTTTCGCAAAATGGTACATTTTTTTATTGGCTTATAAGTACGTTCCTGTTTATTTTTTCCATTTTTTTTTCAAATTAAAAATGTAGTTATCTGTAATCATGTGCCCAATTCCGTTAATGCCATATTTTTAGCCTTGTTGAGGGTATTGTCATCTTCTCGAAAACGACCAAAATAACACTCCTCCCACGAGTAGCATTTTGATGATTTACTGCAAACGGTAGATGGAATTCTCAAGAAAGGCGATACAAAAGTGTGAACGGCAGCTAATCATAATAGACTCAAGACTGCTTAGACTGCGTTATCTAGCAACTGGTGATTCATTCAAGCCTCTAGATACATGGTTCAACAATATCGAAGTTTTTGCATCCGCTTTATTCTCGCCGACTAGTAGCTAGTAAACTCGTTCAATGTAATCGAGCCTTAAGAGAGATTACTGAACATATTCTCATATTTTCAGGAATCATTTACGAACTCAAAGATGTGAAACTGGTACTTTCCATCTTATATACAAGAGCTATATGTTAAGTTCTATATAAAAAAAATGGGAAAAAATGATGCAAATCAGTTGACTGCTTTAAAAAAATCTTTTGCTTATGTTCGAATCTATTCGCAATTTATTTCACTTTAAATAAAAATCGAAGTTCTTCAAATAATCATTTGTTAGACGTGTCTTATTAGAGCTGGCATTGTCATTATGAAGGATGAACCTGCGTTTGCTGTTGGGTGTCTGGATTATTTCGATGCCTTCTGGCAAATACATTGTTGTGCAACTTGATCCTCTAACAGTAGCAACATTTGTGACACGTCTAGTACTACAGCTTATTCCAGTAACCATGTCTAGTCATATCTGAGGAAATAGCCGATTATTTGGTTCGGTTCATTGGATCATCATTTGGATCAACAAGGAGAAGACAAAGTAATGATACATACTAGAAACTCAATCATATGGCGCAACACTGACAAATACAATGATTACCAAAAGTTCGATGCATTCAAATATTTGGGAGGCATCCTAACACACGACAATCAAGTACCCTACGAAATGAAAGCAGGAGTAGCGGCGGGGAACCGGAGCTTCTTTACCTTCCAGTAGCTACCTTTTAGTCTAAAAATGTTAAACTTTTGGTGTATAAAACCATTATCAAGCCAGTAGTTTCTTATGGCTCAGAAATGTGGACTGATAGGAAAAAAGAGGAGAACCTACTGTGCGTTCTGGGAGAAGAACGTCCTTCGCAAGATTTTTGGTGCTGTACAGGAGAACAATGAGTGGGAATAAGAACCAATAAAGAGCTGGAAGTCCTCTATAATGCCCCATCGATCATTCAGACATCAAGGCAAGAAGACTATGTTGGCTCGGTCATGCCCAGAAAAGGTGAGATCAGTGGCTGCAAAAAAAATTTTTTAACTCAAGACCTCCAGGAAGAAGATCCGTGGGCCGCCCTAAACTTAGATGGCTGGGTGACGTAGAGGTGGACCTTCCAATGCTAGGTGTCTGATACCGGAGATATTTCGCTACCCGGAGAGGCGACTGGCGAAAATCTGTAGTTGACAAGGCCTGGGTTCTTAATGGACCTTAGCGCCACCAAAGTAAAGTAAGTTGGTTGGAAGTGATTTGTTGTATTCAGATATATTTGAAACATTAAAACATTGATTGTTGCAAGGTTCGTAGGATTTATAGGAATTTTGTTTTTGAGCATTTTCTTGCACCAATTGACACGGGACATATTTTTGAACGTCGATTAAATTATTCTACATCCATCGGCAGCAGGTCTTTTTTAAACCTAAATGTTTATGTTTTTGTAATCCACTATATGCCTGAGGATGCATTTATTTTACGGCACACTGCAATCCGATCTACTTCAATCATGTTGCGTATCGTGTTGGATCTTTTATGGAACAACAACAACAACATCTGATTTTTGTCGAGCTTCAGCCAGGGCAATAAAAGCTGAATTAGTTTTCTTGACCATTCGCTAAAATAATACGTGTCAAGGCAACTGAATTCGGACGGAGATACACATTGTCATAACGAAGTGTATGGTTGTAGTCATTGTCAGGGATAGACTGCTGTATTTTAAACAGCATTTTTTGATGATGCTTAACACAAAAAGTTGGACGAAACGATTTAAGTCATTTTTTGTGAGTTAAGAGTTAATTGAAATCATAAAAAAATTACCCAACGATTTTCCATTTTTCTTCACAAAATTGCAATATTTAAATGCTTACTGCAGACCTAGACAAATTACTTGTTAGTTGTCTGAGCTCTCACTGTTCCAAGAATATCAACTGTTGCATTTAAAAAAAATTGTAATGTCAAAGGCGTCACCTGGTGGTCGTTTCTAAAAAGCGCCCAAACTATAAGTTTTTCCAAATAGCAAATGGAATTAAACTAGAGATCTGTGAGAAAACATAAATTGAGAGAATTGCAGCATAAAGTATATAAAGTGCTAGCAGATAAACAAGAATGAGTATGGAAAAGGAACATCACAGAGGGAAACGAAGCAGGAGAAATCTCACGCGACAACACACCAATAAAAATGCACAACGACTGGCTCTAAGTAAGGGCGAAAATAGATCTAAATTAAGTAAAGGGCATCATTGCCAATCTAAGGCAAAAGGAAGCACCAGGTGAAGATGAGATTTCCGACTGGGCAGAGTACTCCTAGGCCACATCATACCACAACACCTGCCTACGATGTATCGAAGTCTGTACTCAACAAACCTATTTTCCTAGGAGATGGAAAAAGACCATTATTATCTCAATACTTAAAAAAAGTAAAGACCCCGCAGTGCCTGAAAACAGACGCCTTGTTAGTTTACCAAATGGATTGAGTAAAATCTACGACGTCTTACTAAGAAAACGGATTATAGCTATATGCAGAGGAAAACAACTTGCTAGCACCAAATCCGATCAAAATTAGCTGCCATACAACAAACAGCAATAATGGAAGGCAGCGCAATTTTCAAGAACACGAAAAGAATCAAAGAGAGGCAAGGCTTCTTAGAAAACTGCAAATTTAAAGTCACATTTAATGATGTCGTATCAGAAGAGAAAACAGCAGAAGGAGGCTTTCCCCAGGGATCACCACTGCCCCCAGTACTGTACAATCATTGCCTGCAACGAAAAGCTGATGTGAAGAACCAACTAATACTTGGGGGTAAAAATCTAAAGCTGCATAAGCAAGGAACGTATCTGGATTCAAAAATGATATTCCAAGCGCACATCATAAGCAGAGAAGCAGTCGTAACCCAAACCCCACTCAGGATACGGAGCATTCTCAAACACGACATCGGTCTGAGCATCCAAGCCAGGATGCGAATGCCAAATGAGCTCCTTGTGCCACAACTCTTCTATGGTTATGAGGTATGGATCAGGGATGGCAAGAAAGCAAAAGAAAGAATAGTGACAGTACAGAACAAGCTGGCGAGGAGAATCGTTGATGCTCCGTTATATATATCTAACATCCACATAAGGAATGACTTGGAACCTTCCGACATATTAAAGTTGGCGCAAAAGATAAGATCCAAAATGGTCAACAAACTTTTTGACCACGACAACCCAGAAGTCAATCATCTCGGTATCATCTCGCTCTCATCATCAATCATCTCGCTAAACACATATGCGAGTAAATGTATATGTTTCTATCCCACTGATACTACCATGCATAGGAAGAACGTCATTCATTGCAAACGCCGCAGAAAATGAGAGAAATTGGAAGTCAAGGATAAAAGAATTGGTACAGTCTTACATCTATACGAATATATTCTTAAGCATTTTATTATAAATAACAAAGTTTTGGCATAAAATTTGAACGTTGGTTAGTTTTTTACAGAGTCCAAATAAATTTTTACTGACAACAAAAAAACAGGAAATTTTATTACCATTCATTTATAAATTTATATAGAATGAGCCTTGGCTAAACCACTCACTTTTTATAGCACAATTTTATATCGGGCAATTTACTTATTTTTAGCAAAAAAAAAAACACGTTGGCAGATCCAATTAAGCGAACTAGTCATATAAAAGAAAAAAAAAACCGCTTGTTTTTAAAATACATTCAAGCAATAAACGTATTTAATGTGTGTATGCTTAATTAAGATGAAAATAATCAATACTGTCAGCAGTATTCAATCAGTGTCGGGTGTAATTAGTGCTAGATTTTATTTCATCAGAAAACAGTTACGTAAGGACAGTATTAAACCCAATTAGTAACCTAAATACTAAAAGTTCTATAACGATACAAGTATAAGGCATTTAATAAGTGTTTTGAGTTACCAATTTAATAAGGGGTAAAATATTTGTTATAAATTTAATGTAGTTACCATATCAGAATGTTCATATTATAAAAGAAATTTTGATTCCGGCTTTAAATGTACAGATATTTTGAGGGAGTCAATAATTGCCCTCTTGTGATAAACTACTAATTTCGAAGACTTTATTTGAGTGGTTTACAAAATCGGAAACTGGATATTTTATAGGCTAGAACGAGCCCCTTAAAGGGCGGTTATCAAGCTGTAAAGGGCTGGTTATCAACATAAACCCAAATGTCGCCTCAATTGGGGCAAACACTGACGCAGATCCCAAATTATGAGCTAGCAGTAGATTTGGGATTGGATTTATAAATATTTAAAGGCAATCTAGTGTGTACTAAGAAATGCACCAAATCATCCATAAAGGCCATACAAAAAAGTCATTAATAAAAATTAGTTTGGCGATTTTCTTCACAAATAATTGAGTTAATTCATTTAAGCTTATAGGAAGGTTATGCCAATTATTCTCATCACTGATATCTGTGATTTTCGATTTTTTGTAACTAACTTACTTACGTATCCTGGCGGTACAGTCCTTGAAGAACCTTGACCGCGGCAACAACATCTTTCCGCCATTCATCTCTCGATGCAGCTTTTCTCCTCCATTTTTTTATGTTCAGTTTGCATAGATCTTCGGACACAATCATGCATCCATCTATTGTGCGGACGACCTAGGAGACGACTACCTTCTGGTATCCTGGTGTCACTCATCCTCTCAACGTGTCCGAGCCACCGTAATCGGCCTGCTTTAATGTCATTGACGATTAACGGCCTCCTATACAGGTCTTCCAGTTCCACATTGGTTTAAATTCTCCATCCATCTCCATCATGTACGGCTCAAGATAAACTCTCATAAAAAGATTCTTTATGCTGACGATTCCACACTGTTAATAAGAACAACAAGTCTTGAAGCACTGACAGAATACTCTTCCGCTGCACTGTTAAACGCTGAGGAATGGTTTGCATTAAATCGCTTAAATAAATCAAAGATATCTCAACTTTTCGTTCCACTAAAATCAAATTTCACATGTAAACCTGTAAAATTGTTGGATATTACCGTCGACAACAGGCTTACTTGGGTTGAGCAATGCTTAAAAGTGTCTAAAGTATTGGCAAGAAACATATTTGTACTTAGGGTTTTATCTAATTCTGTATCTTTTAGTGTGCCTAAAATGGCATATTACTCGCTTTGTCATGCGCATATGATTTACGGTATTATTATTTGGGGCAGATCTAGTGAGTGGCTTCGCCACTTCAGACTTCAAAGACGCTCGGTCCGCATTATTGCAGGTGTGACATATAGAACCGATTGTAGATAATATTTCAGAGACCTACGTATATTTACTTTTCTTTCCTTGTACATATATGAAACCATAAGATTTTGCGTTCCCAGACTCTTACGCTGTTTTCATTTGCCTTTGTTGGTGTTCATGTTTCTGAACCGTATATTTTTACTAGTTTGATGATTGTAGAATACACTTTCACTTTTAGCTGCTTGGGAATTAATGATGACTTAAGCACACTGAGAATACTGTAGTAGTATCGGATTTAGGCTGCTATTGCTTCAATTTCAGCTGCCAGAACATTGTCTTCCGTTACGATTCCCCTAACTTATATTTAAATTGTTTAACTCCCTCAAATCTTTCAAACTGTTATTCCTCCATCGGGTTTTGTGTCTGCTATTAATCATATATTTGGTTTTTGTCTGGTTAATTTCTAGTCCAATGGCAGCTGTTTCGGACTTCAGGATTCCTAGATTTTACTTTAGTGACTCTTGTCTAGTAGCTATCATATGTATGTCGTCAGCATAGGCGAGATTTTGGCATATCCTATTAAATACGCAGCCTTCAGCGTAAATAGGACACGTTCTTACAACTGCCCTCTGTGCTAGATTGAAGAGTAGGTTAGATAATATTTCTCCTCGCTTTAATCTTCTCCCTAGCAGAAAATTGTCTCCCTTCAGCTCTCCCTTGTCTTTCACTTTGCCGCGTGTGTCAGTCAACGTCATTTTTATGAGCTTAGGAAGTTTCGCATGTATTTCATCACTCTATAAAGCCCACCTCCCAAGATTCTGCCGTACGCAACCTGCAAGTCTATAAACAAATTGGTGTAAGGTGGTATTCGATTCGTAATATTTTTCAAGTACCATTCTCAGGGATAACATTTGATCAGCAGTTGATCGGTTGATTCTGAATCCGCACTGGTATTCGCCAAGCGCTTCTTCTACTGGAGGCTTCAGTCAACCGGCTATAGCCTTTGTAAGGATTTTGTAACGAGTGCTCAGTAGGAGTTATATCAGTAGGAACGAGTGCTTAGTAGGACTATAATTTTTTGTAACAATCAGCAATCGTCGTTTCGTTTGTCTCCAGAAAAAACAGTTAAAATGCACAAAATATAGTTTGCGTTAGAATATCAATAGTTCCACTTACTATTTGAGGCTTCTTGGAGAAAATAGGCTTCCGAAAACAATTTGGTGGGACCTAAAAATTTCTTCTGGGGGGCGTTATCGCAACACAGTTGCTTTGGTATTGACGAATAGTTTTGAGCTAAATAGAAGGAATCAATTGAGATTGGTCGGAAATCACTAGGTGCCAAAATGTTCACATAACCTTTACTCATTATGTTTTCATAATGTTTCTGTTTATAGTTCAATGTTTCTGTTTATGTTTCTGTTTATAGTAACATTATGTTTTCAAGATACCCGATAGCGAAAATTCCACATTTTCTCACTAATTCTAGATTTTTTCCTCTAGTTTTTACTCTAAAAAGCTGAAATTTTGCAAACATATTGTGTATTGTAATATGCATCTAACAGAATTTGTTCCATTTGAAGCATTTAGATACATCTTAAAAACTAGTAAACATGCTTTGTTGTATAGTATGTTTAAACCCCTGTATGTTTATACCACATTCGCAGTAACTTCCTAAGTTATCAGACGAATGTATGGGAAATCTTGTGGGCTAAAATTTTGTGACATTGATTGCCCGAAAAGGTTATCAGGCTATCCATAATTTACGGGGCTCTGATATGGTGGCAAAAAACACTCCAACTTAAGGAAAGGCAGAAGCTGTCTTCCATACAAAGATTTGCGTGCATAGGTTAAACATAAGCACCAAGATTACAGATGATGAAATATTAGAGATAAAATTGGACTATATAATACACACAACTACGAGATCATCATAATCTCAGGTGTGTGAAGAGAGGAAACTCATACACTTCCGGAATCCACTCTAGCCTTCTGGAAATACGAAATACGGGAGTAGGAATATTCGTAGAAACACCAAGATGCAGAGTGTCCTGCCATCTGGGCAGATTTACCACAGTTTCTGAGGTCGAAATATATGCAAACTTCAATTGCATACAGGAAAATATACGAAGAAAATATAAACTGAGTTACGATGATTGCGACACAATGGCATTGAAAGCAACAAAACAGCGGAAGCACTAGCATAAAAAGCTAGTGCTTCCACTAGCATAAAGCATACTGGTGCAAAGTTCCAGTATGCGATAAAAGCTGGACCAGTTAAAAATACACAGACTCCTGGGAAAAATTAGAAGGCAATCAGTGTAAAGCGTTTAATGAAAAAAAGCTTGGTAATACCTCCCAGTTTTATTGAAACTCGGCAGGAAGCAAATTAAAGTGATAACTGGCCTGTTAATAGGACATGCACCTCTGACGTTACATATAAAGAAAATTGGACTACATACTGCAGAAGTACAGTCTACTTGTAGTTTTGACATATATCCAAAATATAGGGATCCCATTGGGACCCATTTTCCCAAAGGTGGCTGTTATAATCTTGTTGAAATTTTCGTATCCAAAGTTTGTTGATTAGTTGAGCGATTAAGTGAGCTTAAACTAAACGCACGATTAATCTTTCGAGTACTTTAGCGTGAAGTTCACGAATTAACAAGATTAGAATTCTGGTAAACTATATTTTATGAGATCTATAAACTGAACTCATCGCGTCTGTGGCGCGTCCAGATTGCAATTTGAACTCCCTTTTCCATTAATCCGCGACTGACTACAGCTTTAAAAAGTTCATGTTTGGATTAGAAAGGAACACAAGAAGGGAGTTATGCAGGAGGTGGAAAATTCTAATGTTGGATAGATGGAGTGAAAAGAATGGTATAGTTTGAAGAGAAGGTATTGAGGGATGAAAGATGTAGGTTGGTTCGGGAAGTATACATGGAGGGACTGCTGAAAGGAGATTATGAAAGCTGTGATAATGGATTAAGTAAGAGTAGAATAAAGGTTAATAGGAGGATCGGATGGCAAACTGATAGATGGTTGGAGATGATGATGGGAAGGGACGATGCGGTGCATTATATTATGAAGAGGATGAAAGATGTAGAAAGGCAAGAGAGTTATAAATGTATATGTGAAAGTAGATCTAATTTTAGACATATGAGGACTAAAGAGGAAGAAGGAATGACGAAATATCTATTATCGAAGGAGCGTGGAAGATAAAAGAATAATTGCTAGGTTTAGAACGAGGAGAGAGGAAATAAGTACTGGATGAAAGATACCGAATGATTGTGTAGAATTTGTGGAATGAAAGAGGAAAATTGGGATCACCGGTTTGGGATCACCGATGGAGGAATGGCCGGTTAAGGAATGTGTGGGAATTCAATGGTGTGAAAAAGAAAGGGAAATAGGGGAAAACTAGAGGATAACTTTGGGGTAGGTGGGTATGGGGTTAGAAATACTGAATAGAGTTTGGAGTGAAATACGTAAGAGAAACTAAAAACAAAAGGAAAAAAACGGGAGAAAAGGGAAATGGAGATTGGATAAGGAAGAGACTGGGTTATTGATGGAAGATGTAATAAGGAAAGGAAGGGGGGGGGCATTAGAATGATAGTGAAGATAGATGGGAAAAGAAGGGAGGCAAGGGGTATATTGTGATAAATAAGGATAAAATAAGCGGGATAGCCTTTCCTTCACCCTTGAGGTGATATAAGGTCTAGAATAATTTATAATTTGAGATTTGGATTTTTTTTAATACGTTGTTTGGTTAATTTAATGTTGAACTTATAAGTAAGGTAGATATATCTCTCTATCTGTCTAAATTTTATGAGATCTATAAACTGTGATTATTGCATCTGTGGCCCGTCCAGATTACAATTTTATATCCCCTTTCCATTACTCTGCGAGTGACTACAGCTATAAAAACTTGATGGGAAAAATGGATGATTGCATTTGTATATGTGAATAAAAATTTGGAGTTTATGATAAAATTAGTGAGAGTTTAAGAAGAAAGGAAGGGGGGGGGGGGTTGAAATGCGAGAATAGGAAAGATGGAATTTGGGTATGTAGGTAAGGTTGGTGAATGTGGCGAAAGAAAATCAGAAGATAAAGTTGTGGATGCTGCGAGGAGAAGAAAGTTTATGGAATCGGGGGAAAAGGAAGAATTAATGGTAGGTACTAGTTGTATGAGAGGAAACGAATGAGGGAATTAACATTTAGAGGAAATAGGGGAGGGTTGGTAATTGAGTATTTGTTAATGAATTACGGAGCGAGGGAATGTGTTGAAATTATTAAGATGAGTGAAAGCCGATGACTTTCTGATTGAAGCAGAATGGAGTTTACAGTGGGATTTGAAAAGGAAGAAGAAAAAGAGGAAGTATATGGGAAAAAGAAAAGATATGGAACAAAAAAGAAAATAAGGGATTTTAAGAAACAGTTAGAAATGGGAGTAAAATGAAAAGCATAAATCAAGTGATGTAAGAGATTTTGGGGAATATGAAACTGAGAATGAAAAGTGATGGAAGGAGAAATAGGAAGGACTAGAATGGTTTTGATGAAGAATGAAGATGTAAGGAGGTATAAAACTAAGGGAGGTGTTGATGAGAGTTAGAGAATGGGAATTGGAATGAAAGGAGTATAACATAGCAAAGAGAAAACTAAGAGAAGTAGTGAAGTGTGATTGGTATACATTTACTGTTTACTTGTCGAACTGCAAAAAGTTGGCTATGAAAAATAAAAGTTTGAGAACCACTTATACCGGTTATAATAATGTGTAGCAAATTGAAGACGATTGTCGTATAAGTAACAACCCTAGACAATTATCAAATTAATTTGCGGAGCCGCATGGTCTTCGCAATAATTAATCACAGCTTGCTGGTTTAATTAGAGGTTTGAGGATTTGAGGGCGTTTACGACGTACACCTTGCATTGATGTCTGTATTAATGAACGCGAAATAAGTAATTAAAGATGCGGTTAATGTATATCTATTTTACTTCAAATGCGTTGACTTGAATATAATTGAACAATTTTACTTATACTAATTAAATGATATTAATGGCGTTATGAAGGTTAAAATAAGAAATAAAATATTTATGTGCATTTTTTTTGTTATAAGTAATTAACACAGTCATAGCGGTTGCCTTAAATGTCATCTTTGAGTTTATTAAGAGTTCATAACAGAAACAGTTTCTCATTTAATAAATGTACAAATTAATTTTTCGTTGATCAATTCTCCCCCCTCTTGAAAAGCGATTGAAAAGATTTCAATTGATCTAATTCCTAAAATGATTTTGGTTTTATTCTGCCGCACATCAAAGTTTTTTTTTTTTTTCAAATCAAATATGAAATATTCATACAGCTTGTAAGAGCAGAACTTCCCAACCAGTGGGGCACGCCTCCCTTGGGCCTAACACTATACGAAGCGCTTCATTTCGCCATCACAGTGTGCTCGTCAGTAGTGTCTGGTACGATTTCAATTATGTC
>WYDF02289575.1:0-16375 GCA_009867245.2 Adranes taylori
TTAAAAATGTTTTATTGATACTTAAATTGCAGTTAAGAATCAGGTAGATAAGTGGGTCCTCTGACATTGCCATAAGCTCAATGCAAGAGTAAGAAAATGTGAGACATGTTCTAATTTAGCCCATGAAGAAGAAAACCAACATTGAACTAACGCTATAATTTACAATAAATTGCAATAATTTTGTTCTGCAATATTCTAGTATTCTATTTTTTAGTATTTTAAAAACTTATTTTCTAAGAATCAAAAATAATTTTCTTTATTTTGTTTTATTATTCATAATATATAAGAAACAATAAACTCTGTTAAAGAAATTATATGTAACTATTTTTATCAAAAATAATGTGTGGTGTACTAAATACACAGCGCGAGTATTTATGTTATGAAAATCATGCAACTAACTAAGAGTTAATATAAGACTGAGTACGATAGCTGTACCAATACGTCAGATTTTCTCTGTCACATCTCTCCTTTAAGGAGAGATGTGACAGAAAATTTTGGCTTCAGCGCCTATACATCTGCTATATGTTTAGATTACCTTCCAGTTACGTATATCCTAGTGATTAATGTCAACATACGTTTGTGGAAATATCAACGATCAAAACAAAAACAAAAATTTGACAGTTGGACTTCTGCAACCCGCAAAGTATCTGATCATACCTCGTATATCCTTAATAACCCAGTCTCATAAGTATTCTGATAAAATGTTAAATATATAATTAAAGTAAATAATTAAATATATCTTAATAAATTTCCTAAATAAGCGGTCATTTGGTCATAAACTTGCAGACATTTTCTTGTCATAATTTAGAAGAATATTTCGTACAAGAGTCAACAATATTTTGTCATAAGATCGCAATGTCATATTATTTTTTCAATCGACTTGTATTATTAAAAAATGTATACCATGGGAGGGAAAATTTGTTGTTTAGGTATTGATAACATATCTATACAATTATTTATTTAGAGTGAGTAAGATTGTAGAATGATAGTAGAATTTGAATGTATCTAATACTTTTTATTTTGCTATAAAACGTTTTAACAATTTCAAGTATTCACCAACTACAATTTAATATATGAACTGATTTATTACTGAATAGAATCGTTTATTGATTGAGCAACAATGATGAAAAAAGCTGTATTGGTGTGTTTCGTAATCTGTTTCATTACATTGGGTAAGAATTTTCTATAAATGTTGTTAGTAATTTTAAAATCAATCATCCTATGCATATAATAAATAATCATTTTAACTTGATGCAAAGTAAACACAAAAACGACAGTTATCTTTTTGGTACCATCAGGTGGGTTGAATCGTGACAATTTGGAAGTTTTTTCAAGCCGCGTTCGGCGACAGATTTTTTTCGATTTGTCTTAATCTTATATTTTGTCCATACCCTTAGTGCGTCCACAGCGTAATATATTATTGGGGCACTCATATCCCAATAATATATTTTTATTTATTTGTATGTGTCCTGATTCAAGACAGAGAACGGGTGAATCAGGACGGTCGTAAATTTCTCAGTATTTACCTATTCAAACGTCTACAGAAGTCAAAAGTGACTTTAATATGAGTTTTTAAAAATTATTTTAGGCGGGTGAGGCTTAGGATTTAAGTAATAAAATAAAATAATAACCAAATACAATATTTTTTATTCATTGAATCAACTTTAAAACATTTTTTTCACTTCTATTAAAAAACCGAGCTATGGAAAATTGGCTGTTGGATGATTTTTTGACGATAATGTTTGAATAACATCAGAGGGGAAAATCCACATTGGGGAAAATAAATATTTTCTCGCACTTACTCGATTGTCCCACACATGTACCAAATAAAATATTTGACCCCCGTGTCATACTGAAATTTTACCGTCACCCAGGCCTCTTTTTCAAGATGTTTTTCCTCAACATGGTGGATTGAAACTGCAAAGTCGTCAGTATGCTATGGTGAATGTGATAACGAGGTTGGACCGGCCTCTTCCAGATCTGTCTCACTTGCTGAACTTTCGTCTTCTTCTCTAAGATCCACCACAGCCACACTGCGCCCAGAATGCAGTTTTAGTCTTTTTTTCCTTACCGTATTTAACTCGCCACTCTCTGTCCCATATCGCATTTCTTTCAAAAAAGTTGTCAAACTCCCATCAGTGTTAAGGGCAGTGGCTTCCACATCAGAGCTTTCGGGTGGTAAGCTCTGTAGCACTTTCTGGGCGTTTAAGAGATATATCCCCGTTTTTTCAAAACCAGATTGTATTACCCTTTCCATATTTATATTTCATTAATTCTAATCTTTTTTTCATAAGCATTGGGAAGTTTTTTTTATCAAAATATGAGCTACTGCCTTTATTTTTGATATGTAAGTTCCTAAAAATTTCCTCCAGTTCAGTTTTAGTGGCTTGAAGAAGGAGACGTCTAACGGCTGTGTGAGATGCGTGGAAGCAGTGCGTTAATTAGGTGGGAGGAATGCAAAACCTATACCATTCTCTTCTGATAGACGCACTACCTTAAAGGAGAGATGTTAACTAAGATTGTCACCAATCAACAGCTTATTTCCAGGAAAACGTCGATAGTATGAGATTACAATCTTTTGGAACCAATCCAAAAAGTATGTCCCATATATCCGCCCACTGTTGCTTCTATTGTAAGAGGATCGTGGTGGCCCACCTTCCGCCCACAAGTCATATAAGTGTTTTTATTTATAAATTGTGTAGCAGGGCACGAAAAACTCAGAGGCTGTAGCAGAAAACATGAGAGATACGCTAGCTTTGCTAGAATTCATTATGCGCTCGGGATACTTGCATCCCCTTTTAAATATCAATTTACGCTTGTCGGGGTCTCTATAAAAAAACATGAAAAAGTAAACAAAACTTTGGTCTCTCAAATACCCAATCAGATATGATTATTTGGTTTCAATGGCTCAGCTGTGTCTTGGCAGGACACTTACCAACCCAACTGGCAGAGTGTGCAACAACACAAAAAAAAATTTTGAGCGGTAAATTTAAATTACTTTTTTTGGTTCCTCCATATTACTTTCATTCCGCTTACGGTACTTCTTTGGCGTTAACATTTTCTTTTTTACGGTACTTATTTGGCGTTTATTGATATGTTTAATAATATTTGAGTTTCTTAGGTAATAATTTTCCTTACACGTCGTTTTATAAGTTGTTTTGGTTATACGAGGGTTGCATTTTATGCTTCGGGATTAGCTAACAAAAACAAATATTTATCGTGTAAAATAGAATATTTTTCACGATATTCATGATATTCGCCGGTAAGAATAGTATACTTTTTCACTCGTTTAAACAAATTTTCGAAGCAATTTTACCACTCCGATTGTGATACATCCGTAACAAAAGTATTAAACGCATCAGCCCTCTTCATGTGTCGAAAAACGTTACTTCGTAATTTACTTTTGATGTGCGGGAATAAAAAGAAATCAAAGAGTGCCAAATCAGGACTAAATAGCGGATGACGCACCAAATCGACGTTTTCAGGGCACAAAGAGTCACTTTTTTGATCAGATGTGTGCCAGCTTGCATTGTCGTGGTGGCAAGGGATCGTCTCCAGCGGTTGGTTGTCCTTACTTCGCCGAAGGATTCTGGAAAACAAATAATTGTGTACCACTCAGAATTAACATAGAATTCTAGACGGTGCGGTTGCAACTTGTCCCATTTTTCCGAAAAAAAAAACAGGCGACCATTTGCATCGCGAACATTTTTTTTTTTGGTGTTGGTTCGCCTTGAAAACCCCCCGTCTATTGTTTTTATTCGGACTCATACGTGTAGATTCACGATTCGTCACATGTCACTATGTCATAGATATGTTTTGAAGCACAGCAATTTTATTTTGTGAGTCTTTCTTTCGACCACTTGACACGAGCCTCTTTTAGAGCGATTGTCAAATTATGTGGATCCAACTCTAAAATTTTTTTTTGATAATCAAATGCTTATGGAATATTGAATAAATGTCCGTACCACTAATCTGCAAGGATGTCTCAATCTCACGATATATCGCAAGATAGTCCTGTAGTATCACTTCATACACAGCATCAATATTTGCTGGAACTACAACCGATTGTTTTATCACCAATAGTCGAAATACGTTCATCGATGTACTGTTGTTGAGTTATCCCACGTCGGAAGTGGTAAAAAATAATCACATGAACATGTTCACGATTTAATTCCATCTTTAGCCGACATTAATTTTTCAAGGCACTGTAAATAACTCGAATAGCATACGTAAATTACGACATTCTGAATACAAATTCGGTCAAAACTATCAAACTTTACAATAGCAACGTCAGTCATCAGCTGGTAGCTCTAGGGTTGCCAAATCCTGAAATTTAAAAGGCAACCCCATATGTATATAAAACACCGGTTATCTAACAGTGTAAGTAATTGTTACTTTTATCTTTCATAAACAATATCTGTATATAGTACACACAGTTATATGAAATATAGAGAATTTATAAAAAAATTCGATTTATAGATTTTGGTTCGGAAGCAGGTTTTGGAAGTTTTTAAATCCAAATATGTAGAAATGTCTGTTTGTCAGCCATATGTGTGAGAGGAACTACATTAGTCTATCTTAAATGACTAGACCGAGTGGAAATTTTTCACAGCGTACTTACAAGCACGAAAAAATTATTTTCTCCGGATTTAAAATTGGGAATTTTGTCATTGTTAATTTCTTAAGGATTGGCTGTTTAGAACATGGGGCTAAAGTATCCATATATTCAGTACACTCACTTCCAAACAAATTTTGTTATATACAATGACCAAAATATCAAGAGCTGACAGAGATTTTGTTGAGAAATGAACGACTGGTTCGGATCAGTATTCCGGAACGTCATCAGAAAACTCTACAAATCCTGATGAGGATTATAGTCAGTTTGAAGATTTCTTTAGAGCCGTTGTAACTGCTACGCATATTGATAATACTTATAACTCTGCTTGTAACTACTGCCTTCTAAAAGGAAATTATATATAAGTAATATCTGTCATAAACCTATATAATATAATAGACCTGTCATATACATTGTAATAGGTTCTAGTTCTTAACATTTGATGGACTATAATACTTCTCTATGCCATATTGCTCATATAAGAAACTATATTTATTTATTTTCTCTAGTAGTGCTGATTTTTCAAATCCGGTTCATTATAATGTTAAGTTATATATAGAAGTGACTAGGTGAATGCAATATAAACGACAGATTTAAGGCGACAAGCATTAATCTGTCTCTGCTTTTATGCTTACCTTAACGTGGATTCTTTTGTCTTTTACAATAAATTAATGACTCTACTCGCGCTCGTTAAATGACTGACATAATATTCATATATAATTATAATGCAAAATACTTCGGTCGTTTTCTTTCCAGTTACAAAAGCAAAGACAAAATTTCAGCGAAATAAATGTGATATTATATTTGTTATATATAATCTTCTGAAAGTTGATAATGAATTAATCGTTCAGCCAGTGTGTGATTTGAGAAGTTGAAATTGCGTCTTCGGATAATATGGAGAGAGTGCTTGGATGTTTATGCACCAAAAGAGTCGGCGGCGATGGCCCTCTCGTATGGCCGGCTTCCTTTGTCCATGGTCAGCGGCAATCGGACGTTTCCTTGTGCTGTTGGTGGGAGGGGCGAACCTGGTTCAAGGATTTTCGGTTTGGTTTGGCGATTGATACGACTGTGGCTCTTGCACGGATATTTCAATGTCTACCAATTAGCGCAGTGTTCGTGGGCAATGTTGCTTGATGGGTCTCTCGGGAGTTTTGTTGCCGTCATCTCCATTGATCTGATGAGCCAGTCGTTTGGCGTCCCTCTTCGTCTGATGTCGTCCTTCTCGCTTTGTCATGGAAGACGTAGATACAAGGAAGGATTATGAAATATGGAGTGCGAAATTCAAGAGTTTGAATTTAACTCATTCTTCAAGAATAAGTTGATCACTTAATGGAGAATTATTCTAGTTGAAATGCGATAATTTGTTCACTCAGAATCAACAAGACCCAAAATGCTTCTAATTCACTCTGGCTTGGGTGGATCGCTTACATGCAATTAGCTGAGAAAAAGCAACTTTCGTAGCTCGGGTCGCTGGCAGCACTTCATGTCTAAGCCGGCAGCACTTGGGCGTGACCTGAAAGAAATTTCCGCTAAAATCTTGAGCAAGTGAAATGCTTCGACCACTAAAAAGCATTCTTTTATACGTCGGTAATCAAAGAACAATATTCCATCGCGCCCCTGTCAAAATTCTATGATATGATGGGATGTTCTCCAATCAGATTTGAACATGCAAGTGAACATGCACCAGCGCTCCCCTGTCAATGCGAAAGCCTGCCAATCAAACAATAGTGGTGGTAATTTTACATGGATAGCGTTCCAAAGTCGCAACGCTCCTTTCAAGTAAAAAGGAAAATTCGGTTAAAAAACTGCTAAGCCATTAAAATCGTCATTGGAACTAGGAAGCTATTATGATTTTCGGTTAGATGAGGGTTAGACTAACAAACGCAAAGTTCACTGAGCCCATTAAGAACGTTCGTTGGAAATAGCATATCACAAAATATTCGGTTAGAACGCAAAGTTCATTGAATCCATTAAAAATTGTCTGCTGGAGCTAAGAAGTGAAAATAAATGTTATGAAGATAAAAAAGGAACTCTCTGCTTGGAATAGGCATTCCGTATACACATCCATCTACGATTTTTGTTTACTTTCTGTGTTTTTGTGAGCAAACAGCTTGAAAATATAGATGACCTAAATGAATGCACTAGTGCGGAAAAGGCGTTAATTGCTTCAAATCTCTAGACACTAATGTCTATTCTCTTCGAGCAAAACACCAAAAAATAAATGGACTACCGGAGTGCAAGCGTTTCATGTCCTGCCTCAGTTGTTCATGCATCTCTCTTCATCTATATCTCTACATGCGTCGTTTCAATGCTCGCGAAAAAAAATTCTCTGGGGTTATACACCAGACATTTAAATTCGTTTTATTGTTTTATTCTCTTGGCGACTTCGCTTGGCCGATAACAACATATATCATAGATATAGGATTCATAACAAATTTGTTTGTACGATTGTAATTAAAAAGCAAGTTTCTGAGTAAGAATGTTGGTTTTTTTCAGAAAGTGGTTTTTGAAAAATGTCAATTACTTCTAATGGTTTAGATAAATGTCTAAACATTTGCAAATACGAGTTTACAATTTATTACATCACATAAGTATTCTTGTCCAGTGCCAATATAATTGATAAAATGTGACGTTCCCATGTCTAAACTTAAAATATTATTTTACTACGTCTTTGAAATGGCAGTAGACAGAAGTTTTGAATATACATTGTTGGATAGTGAAACTTTATGTAATAGTTTCGTATAAATTTTCTTGGTAGTCAACTGACACAATCTTTCCTGAAATGAAGACTTGGCATGGGGATTTTTCTATCGAAAATGTGTTGCCCCCTTTGTCGTAATAGTCTCTGCAACTTATTTCCAGAATGATTTAGATTCGGAGTTATTTGATCTCGCAAATAGGTTTATTCACAGTTGTTTACCGAATCTCAAGAAAAGCGATTTAGTAGAGCCTGAGTTATTCACATGCAACACACGCATGTATGAGGGCTCTTTGACGGAAAAGTGATTTACCAATGAAAGACTTGTTTTGGGATAAAAAATATATATTTTAGTCTTTTACATAAGTCCGCTGCAGGTTTCCCAGTATTTTTAAACCATCCGGAAAGTAATCTTTTGGAAACTGTGCAAAATATGCATGCGCTGAGGCTATCACCTCCTCATTTGTCCTGAGACTCTTTCCAGTAAGAAAAAAAAATTAAGTTTGGGAACAATGCCCACCAGACGAAGCTATGTCTGGCGGAAAAGAAAAAAGGGTAGTAATACGTAATCTAATTCGATGAATTTACGGGTTGCAATAGCGGACGAATGAGAGGGCACGTTATCTTGGTGGAACAGAACTTTCTGTTTAAATAAACGCCTTCTTTTTTCTTTAGTTGTGCATCGAAACGGGTCAGTAAATTAGCATAATATTGGCCAGTTATCGTGCTTCCGTTCTCTAAATAGTCCATAAAGGTGACGTTTTACGAATCCATAAATATCGTGGCCATAACGTTATTGGCTTAAAAAACGGTTTTCTTCGGGGGACGTTCCTTGGGGAGGACGTTCATTCTTTTGATTGTGCTTTAGTTTCTGGCATATAATGAAGTATATAAGGTTCATCTACGGTGACATATCGACGAATAAATGATCTTGTATTACTTTTAAATTTAGCCAAACAGTCATTGGAAATTGAACCACTAGTGCGCATTTGTGCTACAGTTAGCAAGTGTCATCCATCTTAAAATATTATGCACCAGTTCCGTTGAAATTGTCACTTCATTAATTATCTCGCGCACTTTACCCGGCTGTCATTCTTTACAAGGGCATGGACTTTATCTATTTTTCTTGAGTACTATCATTTTTGTAACTTTTGTAGGCTTCTAAAAAATGTCTGAAGTTAGCAAAAAAGTCATTATCGCGACAGTGGTACCAACTTTTGAAAAGTTACTCACTCTTCCGTTAAACAGCTTTCGTATATCACAAACCTAGCTAGATACTTTTTTGGGGCTCAATGACTTCAAATTAAAATCTCTAAATTGAAGTCCTACATCCTTTTATCAATCCTATATTTTTCATAACATACCTATTATAAGCACATAATTTGTCTTTCATAACATAATTTATCAACAATTTTCATAACAACAATTTTGTTGGTTATGTTCAATATTTCATATTTTGCTTAATGATTTCATGATTTGCTTAATGTTTGTTTAATTATTTCTTTAGAAACATCAGTTTATAATAGATGCCTACTACTGTATTGAGGGATATTTACAAAATTAAATAGCATTATTCACACATTATATATTTAGTTATTTATTTTTAATTCTACCATCTAGAATCGCATGCTCTATCATGCTACGAGTGTACTTTAAGTAGTGGCTGCAATAAAAATATAAAAGAACCAGATGTTATGAAACGAGATTGTGAAAATCGTCAATATTTTCGTGGGCAACCTAAAGATATTCCAAATCTGCCAATTGGAGAACTATTTCAAAATGGTGCCACTCCAGACGAAGGTAATATAATTTAAGATAATATAAATTAAATATAAATATACAATAAGATAATTTAAACAATTATATGTAACCTATAACTACTGATTTATTGTAAAAGGGCTACAGCACATTACATAGTTACAAATCAACAAATATGTATATATTAAATTCAATATTATTGTAAACTTTGTAGTCATATAATTCTACATATAACAAAATGTGTGTTATTTTGTTCTTGAAGGTATTACTATCTAAAGTGCGTATTGATTCTGGCAGCGTGTTGAACATCTTTATGGAGATGAACTCAAACAGACCAATGCTTTTTTGACGGCGAATAGACGGGATACAGATCTCGTTGCTATTTAGAGTACTGTAGTGAAGAACATTACCTTGAATTCTACATGCTCTTTGCTTTCCTTTTACGTGTAGGAGACATAGCAGTGTAAATAAGCACGACGAAATAAAAATGCCAAGCTTTGCGAAAGAAAGTTTTACAGGAGTCCCGAAAACCAAGTCCACGTAATATTCTTATAGCACATTTCTGAAGTCGAAATATTCTAATAGTTTCAGGTTAACTGCCCCAGGCTATCACTCCATATGTCATGATTGACTGTACATACGCAAAATATAAGGCCATGGTCGCTTCATATCTAAAGTTATCCTTGACTGTACCTAACAAATATAGATTTCTTGACACCTTGAATTCAACGTAATCTATATGAGAGTACCATATAAGATTAGACTGTAGATAAATTCCTAAGAATTTCACACTGTCAATGCTTCTTATTCCAATGCCCAATTTCATACTTCTTATTCTCATTCAGTAGGTTATTTACTTGGAACCATGTTTCCGACGAGATGTTCGCTGAGTCTGGGTCTTGTTTAGACATTGATACGTACATTGTATAATATGCATTTAAGTATCATTGCGCAGTTGGTATATTACTTGGCAGAACAATAATACATAATAATTAGGAATGGCCCCAAAACAGAGCCCTGCTGGACTCCAAATTTGATTTTTCTTGACGTCCATACCTTACCGCTTGCACTCACTACTTGTTTTCTATCCATCAAATATGATTCTAAGAGATGGGCCCATTATTCGTAACCAATTGAAATTAAGCCTCATTGGATGCGTTTGTATTTATTTCAACGTTCCTAGGTACTGTGTATAGTCCCACATGGATTACATCATGTGTTGTGGTTTGCATGTTTGAAATGTGTTTACTGTGTTTGTACTGAGTTTTGTGCACAGGGATTAGTATATACTGCTTGTTGGGTAGCCGCAGAATATGAAGTTTTTCTAATCTCTGTGCGTCCAATATCTGCTCTATTGATTTGTTTGTTAGACTTTCGAACTTCTATTGGCTTTTATATTGTCTTTGTTACTTCCATTTGTATTCATCTTTCTTTTGTATCAGTATTTGTAATTTGCTTCTGTTGGGACATCATATTGTATTGGATCTGATGCATTATGAATTGATGCAAATCATTTAACTGTTTGAATATAGTACCATCTCTTAAAATACAATACCATCTCTTAAATTATGTGGGACAGCAGTAGAATTTGCCAAAGTTAACTCGTTAATTGTTTTCAACAGTTGATTTATGTTATCAGTGAGTTCTTCTAACTTATGATCCATTGCTTGAATGATATTTTGTAGGTTTTGAACAATGTTTCTTAGTTAAACGATTTCCAATGATAATGCTATTTGACCCGCATTTGTATCCTCATTGTCTGGATAAGTATCATTATAATGAGAACTGAATTCCACAGTGGCTCCACTCCTCAAAATCGAATTCCTTAAGTAGACCTGGAAATCAGATAACCTTATGTTTTCTGCAGCAGAAGTTATAACATTACTTACAACCGTACTTATGTTTTCACAATCAGTATGATATTTCATTTTACATTTAACGCACTTTATGAAATTATTGTAAACAGTTATAGATTTTTGATATGTATGACACGCCGCCATATTTTTTAAGGTACTTGAATACTGTTGTTTAAATAAAGTAGACCACTTTTAAGTAAGATGTACTATTGCTTTGCGATAACTGGGGAACACGATTTGTCACCGAACTCTCTTAAATTTTCTCAAACCATTCTTAAAGCTATAAACAATAGTCGAAATTGCAGTATCACATATTTCTTGTCTATGTCTTTTGGTAACGCTAATTTGTAGCTGTTTGCTAATATCTATATAACGCTAATGTCATCCATGATTCTGACGGAAAATCTTTTACAATCTAGATAAACGTGTCAAATAAACTGATTTCAAAATATCTTAACCTACAAGGTTGGTGGTGCGAAGAAAGCATCTCTGGTAATAATTTATGGGAATGGAAACATTACATAAGAATTAAAATGGAGATAGATATATATATATATATAACCTTTATTGGCATACATGTTCCATTCAAAAAATAAAAATATAAAAATAAAAATGTTACTTGTAAAAACAGAAAAAAATCCAAAAATAAATAAAAATAAATAAAAAACAAGAAAAATAGAACCCATAATCCACCCTTCTCACAAAATGATGCGCAGCAACCAGATTTTTTACATCCTGCTCTCTATCTCCTTCATTATACACTTCATTACTCCTATCCCATTCCTTCCTGTTTCAAACATGTTGTCGAATTCCTTGTTCTCTCACACCATCTTATTTCACGACATTCATTCATCCAATGTTCTCATGACTCTTCCCCTAATCCACATATTCTGCATCTCCTATCATATACTCCCATCCAATATTTATTGCCCATTTCCACATTCCCACATCTAAAGTTTTCAATTATTCTTTTATCATTCATACCTAACTCCGATTTTACATACCCAGGCATATCATCTACCACCATTACTTCTTATCTCCTATTATATCTATTCACTCTAATTTTTGCATTCCTCTCTTGCAATTCAACATTCCTCATTATTCTTTCCACCACTCTTTCACATTTCTCTTTTTCCATTATCCTTATATTCCATTCGCTCATTGACCACTCAAACCTTTCATACAACTTTTCTCTATCTTTCGCCCATACACTTCTCACATCACCTTTTTCGCTTCTCTTCTTTGTCAATTCATACACTGTTTTCACTATCCTATCAGTCATAACTTTACTTTCATATTCCGTCAATTTCTTAGCTCCTCTTACCTAGCACTTATACTCATTTAGCTCGTGTAACACAAATTCATTAGGTGTCGATTTGTCCAGACTCAAAAACCTTTTCATATATCTCGCAATCATCCTTTCTATTTCTGCCCTTTCTTTCACCGCCCATAGTTCCTCCCCATAAAGCATAATATTTCTCACACAACCCCATCAATCTCATCTTCACCGGGTCGCCAAATTTCCCCTTCCACACATTCATTAAGTTTTCAGCTGCTACCCCTGCCTTTCTCACAATCATATACACATGATCTTTTGCTCCCCCGTTCCTACTTACCATATATCCCAAGTACTTAATACATTTTCCACATTCAACCTTCTCCCCATTCATTTCAAACTCACTTTTACTTTCTCTGCCCCTTTTCTTACATACTATTATTTTCGATTTCCCCATATTCACTTCAAGTCCCCTCCTTTCTATGTACCTATTTACTCTTATTATCATCTGTTTCATTTCCTCTCTACTAGTCGCCATATACACAATGCCGTCCGCATAGCTTAGCGACCATAACTTCTCGTTTCCTAACACCACTCCTCCACCTTGTTCTTTCTTTAACGTTGATACTAAATCAGATAATTATATATTAAATAAGCTTGCACTAAGCGGAAATCACTGTTCCCTCCTCCATTCAGATTAAACAACTGAGACACTTTAGTTCCAACTCTTGCCCGGAACCATGCGTCCTTATACAACCGTTTGACATTCATCCACACACTTTCTCTTATTCCAACTTTATCCATCCTCTTCCATAAACATCCTCTCTGTAACTTGTCGAACGTAGATGTTGGGTCAGGAACAACAAGTACAAGAAGGAAGTACAGCTTCCTTCTTTCTCCTATCTCCTGATTTATAATGTAGTTTAAGGTCTCTAGATAATCTATTGTATTTTTTCCCTTGACAAAGCCTGTCTGCGTACTCGACAATATATTTTCTTTCATCTCATTTCCCAAAATCCTACTTACTATCCTTTTTACATCCTTTTTACATCCATTCTGTTCCCTCTTTTGTACACTGGATTCATCACCCCTTTTTTCCAATCATCTGGTACCTCCTTCTTCCCTCTCCATATCACATTACTGCATCTTATTAGCATTTTTACTCCGTCCTCATTTAAGCACTTCCACAGATTCACAGGTACTCCATCTGGACGAGATGCTCTGCCACACTTTATACTTTCAATTTCTTCCTTCAGTTCGTCTTCCTTAATCGCAATATTTTTCTCATTCCACTCATTCATTACACTCCTTGCTATCTTCTCCCCCCACCTCTTTGGATTATCGTCCCATACACTTTCCATACATTTATATTGACATTCTTCAATTCTCACTTTCGTCTCCGCAACACTTTTTCTACTTCTTCCAGTATTCCTTAAATATTTCCATACTTCTCCTTCTGATTTGAGACTGTTTATAAATTCCTTTCCCTCCTCCTCCCTTTTTCTTCTGTATCGCTTCTCTTCCTTCTTCCATTCCTCTTTCACCACCTCATATTCCTCCCATTGTTTTTCTCCTTGTCTTACTTTCCTTAATATTTCCCTCACCCTTCTTTTATATTCCTCCACTTTCAAGCCATAACCCCACTTTCTTTTACACTTTTTTCTCCTCTTCTACTCACTATCTTTATTTTTTAAATTGCTTTTTATTATCTCCATTAATTCTTCCATTCCATTCGCGTCCTTGCAGCATACTGCCTCAAGTCTTGCCTTATATTCCTTTCTTTCATCATTGTTCCACACATACACTTGTGTTTCCTCTCGCCATACGTCATTTATATCTTTCATTTCATATTTTCCACATTTCATGCTTCTAAAGGGAAATGATCGGATACCATCTTCTCTCTCACTCTCATATTTTCTATCTTTTATCTCGCTCCCTCATTCAATACAATATAATCTATCACAGTGCCCGCACCATATCCTTTAATTGTTATCACCCCATCCCAATCTACATACCTTCTACATACCATTTGCCATATATAAATTCTCTTCATCCAACCATTCCATAAATCTTTTATTTTTAGTAGTAAGAATTATTTTAGTGAAAATAATGGTTTGTTTATTCGCTACAAAATAAAGTTATCTATGAAATATTTATGTCAATATTTATATGTCAATGAATATATTTTATCTGTACCAATTGTTGGTCCTTGGCAAAAGTGGAAGTGGTAGAAGATAATATGTCAACACCTTATGAGGGGAATGTCTTCTGATTTACATTGCCACTGCTTGAAGAGATGATGAAGAGATGCTCCTTAATTATCTTGAATCTTGAAGAGATGATCTTGAAGAGATCAAGGATCTTGAAGAGAATCTTGAAGAGATGCTCCTTAATTAATAATGATATTTACTCTCTCTAGGTTCCTGCACAACTAAAACTCGTCTTACTCATATTTTCATTTATTTATCTCTAGTTTTCTCATTATTAAAAATATGAATTTTACCATGTCCTTTAAATTTTACGATATATAACGATATATTTAGATATAAATCTGAGATTTGATAAAGATTTAAGAAATTTAAAATAATGGAAAGTTAAAATGTTTCAGTTATCTTATTTTCTTTTCTTTCAGATCCTAAAAAAACATAAAATATATATTTGTATTTTCAGATTCATATGCAACAAATCCTGATAAGTACGGATGTGTGACTTATAGTGTGACAAACACAAATATCACCCAAACAAGACGTTTCTGTACAAATAAAGCTGACCAAATCTGCTCGAATTCGAATGCCCAATCCAATTCAGAATCAGAACAGATCACTTGCGCTGTTTGTTTAGATAGCGAGTGCAATACTGATAATACGGATACAACGTCAGGAACTAGTACTGTGTTATCAATAACTGCTCTAACCTTCATGGTCCCTATCGTAATATCTTTAATGCTATGTGCTTTTTAAGCATTTCGAAAATTCAATTTAAGCAATGCATGTGACAATGATGTTCCTCTAAAATTGATTTTAAAATGTCCTTAATTATATAATGAAATGTTTTTGAATTTAACTTTTATAAAACAGTTCAAACTTTTTTTTGTTGCATACATTAAAATAAGTTACTTTAATTTTAAATAATATCTTATATACCGTATGAATAAAAAGTGTTTGGTAGAAAATAGTTTTGGTAGAGCAAAATGTCGGAGTTTATAGATAGATATCGGAGTTTATTATAGATAGGTAAGCAACAACCAAATAACAAAAATGGGCACAGGCCAACTCGTAACTTTTAATCATGGTTCGAAATTTTGCCTTCATATTACCGGTAACATTTATCTCCGCGCACCCTGTGAACTCGTAACCCGTCATGTTTTAGAGTGATTACTCTAATATGTCTCAGGTAGCTTAAAACATCTACAAATCACGAGTAGTACGGACTTCATTCTTACAAAACTTGAAAATTATTTATTCAAAATACATGTAAAAAAACTATGATATTAATATATTATATTATTTAATATGTCTATTTCTGTATAAAATTAGTTTCCGGAATTTTGCTTCGTTAACTGGTTCTGAATAAATTTTTCAGCTTCTCGCACTGACTTTTACTATATAAGCGGTCTACGCTTTGAATCTTTACCATATCGCTCCTAACCGAGATATTCAATAAATGTCTTTTATAGGGGCACTTCCCAATTGATTGGAAAACTGGCCAAACGGTCATGATTCCTAAACCACCCTAGACATGTTTCATCATATCGACCAATCACACTTCTTAACGTCTTACGAAAAACTTTTGAAAGATTCTTCACATCTCGCATATGAAACTGTCTAGAGATGAACAAAGTTCTCCCAGAGAACCAGTTTGGTTTTAGAGCATCACGCTCTGCTATGGACTTTCTTCTAAAATTTCAAACAGATATTACACGAGCACTTAACAATGGTCATTGCGCTTTGGCAGTGTTTCTAGATATCTCCCATGTTTTTGACTCTGTCTGGCATACCGGGCTAGTTTGGAAACTCCATGAGCTTCATATCCTTCATCCTATTACACAGAGGGTTGTCCTGTCATATCTATCCGACCGTACCCACCAAATTAAAATTGAGTTTTACTCGGATTAGGGGTGATGCGCCATTTTTGCGCCCATTTTGAAAAGTTGTCTAAAGATAACTGTAGAT
>WYDF02289586.1:0-30083 GCA_009867245.2 Adranes taylori
ATGACGTCGTCTTTTTAAAGGTGCTGAAGTTGAGATTCTTTGGAGGTGCACGCTACAAAGCGAAAAAAATAATAATACTGAAAAACGGCGCTTACGGAAAAATTAGCGGTGCTGATAAAGCAAAATTTAAATGCGGTGATAAACTAATAATTCGGAAAGGAGGTAGCAGTTATTCATGTAGGGGAAATTCAATCATAGGATCTGAGCCAGTTTAGGCACTGCAGATGAAGAATCAAGGCGGCAGGTATCTTAGGATTTCAAGACGATTTGTAACACAGTTGGTTGCGCTGCTATTACTATTGTCTAGTGACTATCCCTAACACCGTGCACAGATTAGTTCGAAGCACCTACTCTACAGATAGGCGTCACAGCTGGTTGCGCTGCTGGTACCCTTGCCGAGTGAACGCCGCCAACCCCACGGCACGTTTGTTAGAAGTATACATCTTGTGCGTTGAACGGGGATACGGCAGACTCGTAACACAACAGGTTGCGTTGCTGTTACTGTCGTCTAGTGACTATTTCTAACCCTGCGCACTAATTAGTTAGACGCACCCACTGTGCAGATAGGTAACACAGCAGGTTGCGCTACTGTTACCCTTGCCGAGTGACTGCTACTAACCCGACGGCAAGTTTATTAGAAATACACACTTTACCAGGTGCGGTGGACGGTGGATTCGTAACACAGTAGGGAGCACTGCTGTTACTGAAGTGACTGCCACTAGTTTATACTTCCACCTACAACCTACTTCCGAGTATAATATAGTATATGATTTCAACTGTGCGTCGCGATGATAGTCGTAGTCACTCGACAACAGTAACAGCAACGAAATCTATTCTGTTACTGTCTATAGGGATGGATACTTCTAACTGGTTTGTCGCGGAGTTGAGAGTAGATGCTTGACAACACTACAGCAGCGCAATCAGCAGTATTCCGTTTACCACACCTGATAGATTGTATACTATTAGCATAAGCTAGTGGCAGTCACTTCAGCAACCTACATTGTTACGAATCCACCTGATTGTTCATCAGCAGTGCCTAAACTGGCTCAGATCCTATTATTGAATTTCCCCTCCATGAATAACTGCTACCTGCTTTCCGTATTATTAGTTTATGCTCTCTATCTGTCATATATCTACACATCATATTAGGTACATACGTAGATGGTATATAAAAGATAAAAATTGAAAAGAACAACAAGTTATCTTCGTCTACTTAATTTCATTCATGTTACGTAAATTGATGTTGAAAGCCAATGAATTTTCCGATAGGTTCTTGCCATTTTCAAATTCGAACAATTTTATTATGACATAAATAAATAATAAATAAAGAATACTGAAGCCACATAATGCATAGTAAAAAGTATAAATTATAGTATAATAAATAAAATTTCATAAAATAAATAAATATAAACAATTAAACAAAAAATTAAGTATACAAATGAAGACAAAAGTAAGCTACATCCCCCCCGAAGATGATGGAAAATATCCATCGAAATCTAGGCAATTTGTAGGTAATAAATAACGTAGAATCAATTCCCAAGAAATTTCATTCAAATACAAAAATACAAGAACAATATTAATAAATAATAACGACTACGTGATATAAAATACAATGTTCCCTTGTTGCATCTTATCATTCGTGTAATTCCTGTATTGCACTTGCTTTTTCACAAAATATTTTACAGGGAAACCTCGAGAATGTTTACGGGGATATCGCGTTTCCTTTTCAAATACATATATTCACCGCTCAATTTTTTCCCGACGTATTTAATCAAAACAGTGTTTTAAAGCAACTTTGTATTGCACCCTTGTAAAAAAAGTTAGTTTATTCCAAATTTATATCAATTGCGATAAGTTGATATCGGACTCTCATTAATTCAATTAATTTATAATCGCAATAAACAATTCCTTAATAAATCATAAATTAAATAAGAAATCCTCTAACAATATATCTAAATTGACTAATATAATTCATCAAAGAAATATAAAATGTATAATTAAATGTAATCTAACATATATTAATCAATCAATTAATCATAAGTAAATTAGTTAAATTAAGAAGAAAAAATATGTATAAAACCATCCCTGTATAATCCTAATATGTAAATAAAAACCAGAAAGAAAACAGTTAAGCTGCAAGGCCGTCAGCTTCTATAACCTACACACATCTACACAAATAAAAACATCAGACAATTAGGCACCAATAAGAAGCTAGCGTATTTCGCTCAAAGCTTTATACAAAGCCGCCGGTCGTAAAGCGGCAGCGCCTCTCATTCTCTCATTGATTTAGATATATATGTTTCCGATATAGCCAACGAGTTTTATTATGATTATCATTTTGAAATAACTATTTCGTTTGTCAGCTTATGCAAGTTTGGACAGGACATTTCATCCTACCACAATTCTCTGAATGATCGTTAAGTTTTTTACCCTTTTGGACCTTAACAAACTGATTGGACTTCGGCAGATGCCAAATTCATTTCGTCAACGCAAATTATTAGTCAATATCCTTAGCATCATTATTCATCAACAAAAAAAGCCAATTATCATTACGTTTCAATGCATTTCTACACCTGCGCACATATCTGCGGAAATCCTACCACAACCGCGTATCGATAAAATTCTACACCTGCCAATACTCAATTCGACTTCATCCACATATTATTCAATCAGGAATCATATATTTAATCCAGTCAATTTCAATGCCGTTGGTAGAGAGAAGTTCATTTTAGAGCCGTACTCATAGATGAATAAATCTAAAATAATATAATATATACAATCATATTTAGTTCGTCACGCTTTATTTGCTGTATTATTTTGAATAGAAGAAGAGAAATAGATTAGCCTAAAAAATTTTGAATTATATTTAGAATCAACATTATTGTCATTCAGTTAAAATCGCACTTCGAGGCATATTTTTGAAGTTATAAATACTAGAACAATAAACCAAACTATTATGTCATCTAGTGCTTCATTTTCTCAGCATTCTTGAGACTACTTTCCTCTATCGTGGATTTGAACATTTCATAGAATGCGGTCCAGTTTTCATATTTACCATCAAATTTGGGAATTGTTAGTTTTGGCAACTTTATATGATTATCGCTTTGCCTTTGCGAACTTTTTGTTTCTTTCAACTTTTCATCCAACACCTTGATTATTTCCCCGACTTTTTCCCCTACCACTTACTGCAGCTGATGTAATTCGTCTCTGAAGTGACAATTTAACGTTTCCAAGTAGTTATGTCAAAACGCAAGGGGCACTGTGGAAAATGTGCATTATCTGTGGAAAAAAAGGGGAAACAAGCATTGCGCTCTCTGGTTGTAAAGTGGAAAAATCATTTACAAACTGGAAATGCTTCGAAAAAATGCGATGAATATGCCTCAACGCAAAAATAATTCGCTGAAAGTAAAGCGGTAAATATCAGCAGAAGCGCTCAAGGCGATTGAAATTTTGTAAAGTTCTTGAACCGCAAAAACAAGAAAATAGCTGAAGACAATAGAAGCTATTAAACAAATTTGAAAGCTATCATAAAAACTGTTTTTTTATATGGACGGCAGGCTCTTCTAGTATGGGATCACCAGAAGCAGAGTTATATAGGATTATGAGAACCTGAAAATAATGATGATGGTTTTAAGGCTCTTCTTCTTTTTTAGCTGAAGCGTACAGCTACATGCCGACACTGATGTCCACATTAAGATTAAGAAAGCGAATAATATATGCGAATTTTTTAAGAAGCCCGCTCCGGTGAAATAATAGTTCCGCGTTACCTGGAAGGCAAGTTCATCGACAAAATGTCCAGGCCAGCCGAAGAACACTGAAGTAGAAGTCGTTTCTTACCATTTGTTGATCATTTGAATACGAAACTGGGCACGCATCCAGCCTCATGAAGATGTTATAACAGACACTAAGATCTTGATTCCTGGTTGAACCAAAATGGACAAAAAACCAAATCCAAGGAAGCTAAGAGCTCCTACTTCAGTTGTAATTATCAAAAATCGTTGCCATCTGACACTGAGTATGAGCTGTGATACACAATGTGTATAGAATCTTCTGAAAAACCAACTACTGTTCTTAAAACCATTGACGCATATTATGCGGACTTCTACTCAAATATAGAAACAACGCTGAAAATTTCTGCAACTCAGCCTGTTTCAACAGCAACTCCAAAACGGACCATGAGTAGTATCTAGGTCCGAAACAGAATAGGACATGAGCGCCTCACTGGGTTAGCTCTTCTCACAGTACGTCAAAACATAATTGTCTATTCTAACGAAGTATTCAGCGTTTTACATCAAACAGAACAAGATTTAATCTCATTTCTTAACAACATTAAATCTTTGTGTTCATAACGAAGTACAGTAAACCACTCCCAGTCAAATATATGGCTATGCCAATGAAAACCAGTTGTATATTCTATATTAATGTAATGCCGCACACTCGAATTCTGAAATTGCAATTAAGTGGAATCCAGAGTTAAATGCATAAGGAAGTAGTTCTAAATCATATCAGATTGGTAGTCAATAAAATGCTATCTGTACAATGGTAGTGAACTGCCTGTATCGAACTAATTTAATTGCTCGCTTCGAGTTAGAAAATCGTTTGATAAAGTGATATTTTACTGCCTTGATAAATAACTAACCATTACGTTTCAATCAGTAACTGTATTCAAATTACTAATGAGTTTCTTTGGATTGAATTCATTCATGACTTCTATCTACGCAAATGTGTATTTCTTCTACGCCACTGGTGAAGAAATACACATTCTATATAGCCTCCAAACATTCATATTAGTAAATATATACAAACTTAACGCATCGTTTAAAAGTGAATTACATTTTCATATTATAATTCCTTATAAATAATATTATCCTTATACATTAGGCACAGATAAAGTAAAATAATAGAAAATTGTATGCTACAAGAGATAAACTGCGAAGTGGATTCACATTTGTTGGAAAAGAGCGAGCAATTCTAGATTTTTCTCGAACAGTGTTCTCGACTTTCCGCGGGTAATCCAGTAGGCGCTATATAACTCCTATGGATGAATGTGTGCATATAGTACTCGTATATACACAAATTCACGCACACAAATGATGTCAACTCTACGTTTTTTTATAACGCATCCATAGTAGTATCCATGCATGTACGCACGTAGCGAACGTTATAGAGAAATTGCAAGCGCCGTACAGGTTACCAACTTTAACGCAATGATCGAAACTGACACTGAATTGATTATTGTAAACGACCCCCAATTCTCTAAGTACTCACGTACCGGTACCGCTCAGGAAATGAAAATCCTCACCTGATTTGACGAAAAAATGGAGCACTTTGGTGCTGGTGACTCTTTACCTCCTAAACTGTGATCAAGCTTCAGGTTTGTACGCAACGGTATAACATCAATAGTTGGAAGGTTTTTACGGGTCGGTTCTTGACCAACTTCTTTGGAGTAACTAACAACTTGGAAGGCCGACCATAAGCGCAACTGCTTACGACAAATTAGAAAACGCAAAATTTATAAGCGGCAAAACCGCCTTCACTAGAGCACAGAAATATATATGTAAATAGTAAGTTCGTTGTCGTTAGCTCGCTAAAATCTAAATTTCGTTTTTCAGGTAAACAAGTTTTTTTTAACACGGTTGTTTCAGTAAAAAAAAACCGGCGATTTAAATAATTTGACCTTGAAAAAAGTAATTTGACCTGCGATCAAAGAAATTTGATCTTGAAAGAAATTGCGCTACCTTAAATACCAAGATGCCTATGAAAGTTGAAAAAAATGAAACTTGGGGAACGTATGTAAGACTAAGAGACCTGTGTTAAAACTGAATATACTAAAACCATTTTAAACAATAAAAAATATTCAAAAAACTAACACCCTGTATATTTTTATATGTTTTAATATCCTTTGTGATTTTCTTTAAAATATTATCAAACAGGAGGGGTCCTGCTCTAGTGGTTCTATAGATATGCTCTACTGGTTCCTAATGCATTAAAACTCCTCTGTGGGCACCGTGATAACCAATATTCAACATAAATGTAAATACGCATAATTCCTGAATAATAGCGCATAGAAGACTTATAAGAAAAAATATCTTACGTTTTATGGGAGTTATTAAACAGTATTCCTGGATTTTAATAAATGTTGTTATCAGGAGCGGGTCCAAATTATTATTTAGGGATTCTACATCTAAATATGTCTGTTTCATTTTTCAATGGAACAAAATATCGGTTTAAACCTGGATTTCCAGCTCACTAATAATAAACCTTTGCTTTATGCATAATATAATAAAAACTTTGACTTCTCGCTCGCATCTTTTACTATTCAGCTATTACGCGTCTTATGTGTTTAATTACGGTTGCCACGGTTACTAATACAGAATTCCTAAAGTATTAAGTGCAGTATTTTTGGAATCATTTAAGGTGGACTTTTCATGTTAGATATTATTTTAAAGAAAATCACAAGGCCTATCAACACGTATAAAAATTTCCAGGTCTTACTAAATGTTTTAAAATAATTTTTTATTTTAAAACAAGAGATTCAATTGCTGATACTGACAAAATTGGGGTCTTCTAGACTAATAAAATTTATAAAATTTACGTAACCGCTTAAATATTAAAGGAACTATTGATTATGATAGAAAGTTTGTACGCTTGATACTTCTAAAAAATTATATAAATAATTCAGGATGGTCAAATTTTGTAAAAGATTGTTATTATTTAAGCATGTTGTGTGCTAGACAAACTAGTGTAACAAGGGCAAATATCAAGTTAACTTCATTAAATTATCAAGTTAAGTTCATTTAAACTTCTATTCAGGAAATAAAGTAAAAATATTTCAAACATCTTACTTAAGTTAGAAGCTCATCATCAGGAACAGAAAGCAGCGTTGTTTTCCGTCGGAATAAAAATAAAGCGATGATCATACAGTCATACAAATTATAGTAAATCATACAAATTATAAGTAACAATGGGTAGCACAAAGTGGATAGCAGTGAGTCGCAATCACTCGATAGCAGAGTACTTTTATCAGCAAGAATCGATCTCATTGGTAATAAATCAATAATAGATGTAAGTTTAATGTGCGCTATTGCCTTAGTATAGGTAGTAAAGAACGCAAATATGATTAGACATGAATCCATGATGGCCGAAATTAATTAGCAAAGAACTGGCAAAGGCAATTGAGGGAGATTATATTAGATGAATACAATTTACCATATGAAGGGGAAACCAGTGAGAGTTACCGACGTAATTTTAGTATAAAAATTAACTAGTTAAAAAAGAAAAAAAATTTAAAAGCTCCACACGCTCCACAGAGAGTGAATGTTGTAGTTAAAACGTAGATCCTTATCGGTTTCAGTTTTGTATTAAACTAAATAAAATCATAATTTATTCCAAATTTAACCATGACTAAGTTAAAATGTCATGTAAGTTAATTATGGGTGTTAGTAATGTACGGTATTCGAAAATAATTAACTAAATTTTTCTAAGTTTGAATTAATAGAATAAATTAAATTAAATTGTTATGCAATAAGTTTATTTATTGAGAAATTAAAATGAATTAATGAGGTCAATGCACGTGGTTCTAAACAATAAGTTTGTGAAGGTACAATTCAAAAATTGTAAGTAGAATTAATTTATAATTAATTTGGGAACCAGTCTGATGAAACACAATTCTGTTTTTAATATTTGATTTGCATGCATTAATTGAACATGTGTACCAATACATTTTAATAACTGATGAGACGTTAATTATTTACTTTAAATGCAGAAATATTTATTTTATTTACATGTATGCATTTCTTAAATCATTATCAATACATTTTAAGTTTACTTGTTTCTTTAATTTTATCAGCTTGAACTAAGAAAAATGATTTGTGATTGTTAAGTGTTGCACCCTACCATTACCTTCCCAGATAAATTTATTACTAAATCTGAGAACTAGCACAACGTTAGTAATTGCAATGTTTTACGTTTTATTTGAACACTTCCGTTTATGCATTTTTTTCCAGTAAGAGAAAAATCTAATTTTAGGCCCAATAACGGAATGATTTTTCACATATTTTTGGTAATATTCACAATTTTTTTATATCTGGTTTTTGAGTTATAGCATGTATTGAATTGAATACATTGTGATTTAAAGAAATATGAGTTATGTATACAATTAAACACAATATGACTGAGCGGTATATTAGGTAAATAACTTAATTAAATTCTATTTTTACTGAATTAATTTTATTTTTGATGGTAAGTTAGAAATGGTAAGCATAAAACAGTTTTTTCTTTATTTAAACACAAGTGTACATTGCATTTAATACTCTGAATTGCTCCTTACACCCTGGATTTTTGCATCTAAAATTTTTTTGCATTAAAATGTGGAAAATGCCCAGCTACTGAAATTGGTACTTCGACACACTGTCTTGAAGTTGACGGAGTGGGTGTGGCAGGACTTCCTGGGTTTGAGGATGCAGCAGATGATGGATGCCCCTTTTTCTGCGTCTGTAATTTATTGGCTTTTATAAGACCTCCTGCAACATTCGCTCTAAAACCAAGAAGATACTAAACATCCCTTTTAGGCAGACCGAAACGATTGGCTTGCTGTTTGTATTCCAACGAAGCATTTGTACAATCATTATCAATGGCATGGGTAAACATACGCATAGTCCATTTTCGTGATTTTATGTGCGATATAGTGTGATCAGAATATCCAATTTATCTACACCTCCCATTCCATTGCTATAGTCTCTTATATTCCTTGTTTAATTTATCCCAACGCTTACATGTATCTGGTACTCCTACGCCTTTATAATTCGAAGCAAATCTAACACTTTTGTTGTCAAACCACTTTGTCATATTAATGCCATCTTTACTAAGAATTTCTTCAAAAGAACCACGTACCTTCCTTTGCATAATTTCATCGGATGAAAACGGTTGATTCTGAAATTTATCAATTCGAGCGATACAACATGTAAAAATATATTTGTTTCGTAATTATTGTAACACATTGTAATTACTGAAGAAGTTGTTATAATATAAAAGAACATTGCGCTCCCCTATACGTTCTACCAATTTTGTCACAATTGCACCAGATGTACCAAAAACTTCTATGTGCTCGGAAATGAGTTCTGTCGTTGAATCTTGGTAAATTACAAAATCGTATAATAATCTACTTGTACATACAGGGCTAGAAATTTTATACCCCATTTAGTGGGTTTATTTTTGATGTATTGTTTGACGTTGAGACTCCCTTTGAAGGGAATCATTTGTTCATCGATACAAGGTCGGTTTCTAAAGGTAGGAAAAGGCAACTTTTTCTAATTGCCTAATATAATTGCCCTATCTTCCATAGCCTGTCATTGTTATCCGGCTTTTCTTGGACATTTACAAAATGAGTATGGTTTCGCAATCTGAAAAAACGGTTTAGTGGCATTGAATTTGAAATTATAGGTATGATCAATTATGGTTACCAGTAACATCTTATTCTTGGGTAGTGACAATTACCCATTACTATGTGTATTCCCATAATTACCCATTAGCATGTGTACAAAAATTTTCATTTCGTCAACGGCTGTGGGTTTAAATTTACTATGTTGCTGTACCGCATATAAATTTGTATTTTCAGTCATAAGTTGAAACAGATCTTAAGAAAATATTGGTGAAAAAAATACATGAGACTCTCTATTTCAAATACATTAGAAAGTTTATTGTTTTCATACCAATCGACATTTGTGGAAAGGTAAGTAACATCCTTCATCCAAATTTTCCAAGTTTTATTTTTTTGCCAAATCATGGTTTTTCATAAATGTGTCGATTCTTATATATTTTTCGGTTTCGGTTTTTTGCCTTTCTTTTTTGATGATATCATCATTCATTGGAACGTCGGTGGTTACTGGAACATCAAGTGTTTCGTCCAATTCTACCATATCCGTATCTTGTTCCACATTTTAATTACATTGTCTGATTACCTACGAAATGTCTTCTTGTTCGACTTCATGCTCTTCCCTTCAGTCTCATTTCGTTCATCGAAAACGTCCCCACCTATCCCACCAATCCATATTATCGTCGTCATCGCTCAAATATTCTATATTTGAGAGCCCACTTTCAATAATCTTTAGCAACTCTTCTTCTGTCAAAGGCTTTTCATATAATATTTTGTAGTCTATAGGTAAAAATAACGCAAAATAAGAAAAAATTAAATAAAAGTGGGGTTATTCTTACTATCTCCAATCAGTCCTTTGAATTACGATGTATTCAATTAAATACAACACTATTTCAAAATGGTTTATAATGAATTTGATAAACTTGCAAAATAATTATCGTAATAGTGTTCAAAATAATGGTTTTGTAGGCTAAAATTTACACTTATGAAAACTCGGAACAAAACACACAACTTCAAAATAATATAAACAAACATAACATGTATTTTGTTTAAACACCACATGTGTTCTTTAAATAATTATCAAGTTCGTCTTTTGACACGTAGGTGGCAGTGGATGTATTGTTCCGAATGTCTGTAGGCATTATAAGCCAATGAATTAAAGAACTGAGATGGAACACTCTCAAATAAATTATTAAAAAATAACGAAATCGGTGTATTCAATTGAATACCGTGTGACTGAAAGGGTTAAATAATGTTGGGGGACGGAGAGCGATTATAACTTTATTCATAGTTATTATATATTGATTTTATACTGAATCGCATTTTCTAATTCTTGTACGAAACGGTACATGAGGCAGGAAAGAATCACTATGTAACTCGTACAAAAATATGCTCTCTTACCCGTGACGTTGGGGCGCAACAGTTTTTCAAAAAATCAACATGACACTATTTTAAGTTTGTCATATAGAAAGATTACTAAAGACAACAAAGTATTAAATACACATGCGAAGTACCCTCTAACCCCCTTTAATTGATTTTTATCCTCATCTAAGAGCTATTGATCTAATGAATTATTATTAGACCAGTTATAAAGTTCCATAGTCAAAAGTAATCCACTGTTAATGCAGTATATAACAAAACGTCTACTTCCATTATATGAAAGATGGGTTGACGGACACGTTTATGAATTTTTATAATTGTGGTGTTTTTTAATTTTAAAGTTTTTTTGAAGCTTGGGGAAGGCATTTTCATGTTCGCTAACTGTGGAAAATAGAAAATACAAGTAAAAGCTCTTTTTCAGTAGCCCTAGATACAAATTCTCTTGAAAGCTGTTCTTCTACTTCAGATGCAAACTCTTAAATCTCATTCAGGCAAAAGTTCTCTAAGCCCAAAATAGAAGCCTTGAGAGGGTACAAATTATTTACTAATAATAATGATAATATAATCAATGAAGATAGTTTTCCATAAATCTTATTAGATTGAATCGCGTTAGACTTATATTTTCATAAAAACCTGGAATATATTGTTTTACTCTAGAAATAATCTGTAAACCATAATAATCCGTAATGCAGCGAACAAGTAAAAAAAATATTAGAATAGTAAGTTTGCAGCCCTAGAGCGGCGTTGATATATGTGCGTAGTGGGCGCACCATATTTTCAAACTGCTATACTGTTCCTCAAATCGATGCATCTAACCAAATGATTTATTTGAGTTTTGATGAATTATTAATTTTGAAGAGCAGGAAAATATTGATTAATATTTCAAATTATCATGAATATATAGATTTGATAAGTTCAAGCTAAACTATATTTATTTCTTCGAAGTTACATGTAAAATAAAAATGATTAGCAGTTTCGAAGGGATTTAAATTTCCGTAACAGAACATTAAAGTTTTAACTTAAAATCATTTCGATTCCTAGTGCGTTGAAGAAAAATGGTCGTATATGCAAATACCAGATATTTGGTAGTAAGAGTGGTACCCCATTAAAAAAAATTTCGAAGTGACTTTCTCACGTACTACAAAAAAGAGAATATTTTCTTGTATTGAGAACATTTTAAGAATTTGTAGATCACATTTCTTCTATATTTCAAAAATCCTTCGAGTCTCCACTTCCTAGATACTTAATATACATCACTTGATAGTTTTGCAATGATCTCTACAAATATTTCCATTGCCCCGCTCTTAAAAAAAATCCCTATGTACTCCCTCGTTTATATATTTTTTTTGAGCAGCAGAAGCGTCGGTAATTTCCACAACGCTCATACTCAATAGTGTTAGTATGTCATATACAGAGAATGGTCTTTCTGTTGTCAAAGCTTACTCTTGACAAATCTATGAATCCTTGGATTCAGGTCTCATGCATTGTCAACTGCAACCTCATAGATTTTTTATCCACTGTTTGACAACTGCCGAAATCAACAAAATAGTACAATTTTGATACCTAGAAATCTCAACAGATCAAAGCAATTTTTCCTTTAGTCGTAAATCTAGCAAAACTTACGTTCAAACCACGCCCAGCGAGCGGGCGAGCTACGAAAACTGCCACGGTCCAGGCAATACGGCAGGAGTGTCTTCTTCCCAATTGCTTATAAAAGGAGATACCCTATCTGACATTCATAAGACGCATCTTGGATCTTGTACTAGTTGTCTTGGAGTGAACAAATTCGCACGTTTCAACTAGCATAATTCACCAATAAGTGATCGAACAGAGAGCAAAAGAGGAAGAGAGAAGCAAAGTTAAGCTTACACCAACGGAGATGCCAGTGATCTAAATCTAAAAAGGCGTTTCAAATTACGCTGTCCGCATACCGCATACAACAAAACAACGAGAAGAATCTCCATCACCCTCCGGTTCACGGCTACCACTAACAGTTGCAGGCACACTCACAGGATGTGCCATTATCCCCTACTCCAGATTAGGGATGACTCTACAAGGTAACTTGTGAAGATCATCACCGATGGTTATTACGCGATTATTTCAGCGACGGTCAGTAAATCCTTCATACGCATCAATTCCATTTCCATCAAAAATTAGATCATGACTTCACAATTTATCTCACACCATCAACTACATATTTCCAGCCGGAACAACCTGAAATTCATCATTCAATTATTTAAATCTACCGACGTCTTGGAAAAGCAGCAGAGAAGTAAAAAAATTCAATCAGAAGAACAAAATGTTAACAGAAATCAAATTATGACTATTTTCGTAATTGTTTTCTTGCCATTTTGAAAATGAAGGATGATAATGGAATAATCCTAAGACATCGTGAATTATAAATAGAAGCTATACATTGTCAGTCATTTAAAATCGCCAATCCAGTCATACATATGAAGTTATAAATACTAAGAATAATAAACTATATTATATCAACCCTGAATTTTTATTTTACAATCAAACAGAATAAAATAAGAAAAGCAGTATATTGGTCAGTAACATAACCTCGATCCTCCTTTCATAAGATCAATAATTCAGTAGAAGTGTCTAATATAACAGTGATGATAATAAAACAAAAGATATCCTAATAACTTTTATCGTTCAGGAAATAAAAGTAGAAAACATGAATTTGAATGAAACATACATTCCGCACTACTCCCATAAAAATGTTTAGGACCATCTCTGTGGATAATGCACATTAACACGTTTTACTTGTACACTTCTAGAAGGCGCATTTAATCGCGTTATATTGCGTCGTTCATAGAAGCCGTGCTTGCTCCCTGATGCGCCCACTTTATCATTCTATCGTGCACGCAATGATAAATCGAGGCTACCAACTGCTGCTTTTTATCTAAATATTATACTAAAGGAATATAGAATATTATAAGAGGAAGTAATAAATTTGTCAAGCTCTATAAATATTTGATGAAAATAAGAAGAAATAAATGAATCTGTGAGCGTTGCGTCTTTTATTATTAAATTATTAAGTATCACCAATATTCTACTTATTCATTTAGTTTACTTTGTTATTATATTTTAAATCATTTAACAAAATGTATCAGTTACATATTTGTTTCTTTAATAGCCATTCCACACCACAGCGACTTGAGCGCGCGCTAGAATAAACTATGCAGGGTGCACTGTCCAAGTGCAAACGTCAGGCCACTCACTTCTTTCCAGCATGCACGTACCTGCTGTAATGTCGAAAAAACTGCCGCCTGATGATGACAATTATTTATTGCATTTTTTTTAAAGAAAGTTTGTCGTTCCGCTTATATTAAAAAACGTTTATGAAAAAACGTGGACTTTAACATAAATTTAATTAATAAATGATTTGCTTGAAGATCCCTATGAATGAAGGAATTATTAGAGAATGAATCAGACCGCCAAATAGTTCAAAATTTTCGGCTATTGGAAGGTCATACAAAGATTTTCCACCGCAATTTCTACTCAAGCTATTTCTGTAATTATCCCAGACACATATGAAGTAATCATTAGTGCTTTGAAAGCATGAATGAGTACCAATAAATTTCCTTATAAATTGTTTTGCATAGAACCGTGAATCAGATATTTTTACGTAAATAATAAATAAATAATAGGACTCCACGAAGATAGTCACTGACACATTGAATCATTTCTAACCAAGACTGTAGACACCGGTCGAATCCGTTCCACACGACACAACTTATACAGTGCAAACCTAGTTTGTGCAGAAGATTCCAAAGGCCACACTTATAGGACTGCACGGTACACAGTTTTCTTGTGCGCACACACACACACACACTCACACACACACACGGGCTTTGGTACACAAACCTGTTTGTTCAGGCAAGCCTTAAGTAAAGCAGCACGTGTGGAAGGTCTTTTAGTCATACATTTAATAAGGTATTGTGTAAGTGAAAGTTTATGGAACGGTATCCTCATGGTTGTTTATCTTTTGGACATATTTTAATTCTAAAATTTGTAAAGAGTTAACATTGATGATATTGGATCTCAACTCTTTACAGTTTGCAATAATACATCGCAAGTCGTACAAACTCGCTTAAGATATAACCTACTCTACTATAATCTACTCGATCTCTACTGCTCATTAAGACATTTTTTCTATACCCTGTTGTAGAAGAAGAAATTGTAAATAAGACTAAAAAATTACAAGCAAACATTCTTCTGGGATATATAATATACTCTGTAGGATTTTAAAAATAGCTTTAAGTGTAATTGCAAAAGCTCTAACAAACAGTATAATAGACAGTTTTATTGCTGTTGTATTTGCAATCTCTTGTAAAATCGCTCGAGACGTATCAATTACAAAATAAATAAATAAATTTCATTTAAAAACCAACGATGCTACGAAACTGGCTAATCTCAGTTCAACGGTATTTTCCAACGTTATATAGATATAACAGAATTTTAAAATATTTTAATGATTTCATGATGTATCCGCCACATAACTTAAGATGGTTGGTTATGTTATGCCAGTTTCTTCAATTTAAAATGTCTGTTAAATGTCTGAATTGCAAATTTCAAATGTTTCAAATATCTGGGACTGTATCCACAGTCCATTTATTTATCCATTTATTTAGACATTTATTTATCCACAGTCCCACAGCAATTTGGACAGGTTTTAGTCTACAGTGCCGTCAGTGCTGCTTGACTGTCAGTAGTAAGAGTATATTAAACATTGTAAACAATTATTGTAATTATTATGTAAAATGACTGTAATTTATTTAAATCGTTAGTGTCATTTATATACCTATGATAAATACATAGATCTTTATTTCACTAAAATCGGATGAGAAGTTGTATTGAAGATATTATTCTGCTCACACAACCATCTGGTTTTATTGCAAATAGACATTTATTTATATTTTGTTAAATAAAAAATATGATTTAGTTTCAAAAAATTAAAAACAATGCAAGTGTATGCCCACCTTTCAAATACGTTAGCAACTCAAATCTAAAAAATTTAAAAGAATGGAAGTCTTACTTACCTTTAGCTACGTTAAAAGCATAAATTCAAAAATTTAAAGTGTGAGCTGAGTAACTGTGCGTCTTGAGCCAGAGCACTGAAGAAAGAGGGAAGACAGAGAGAGAGAGAGAGAGAGAGAGAGCGAGGGTAAAAGGGCCAGAGAGAGGGACACTGGAAGAACAGCGCAGAGTATGTGCCCTATAGTGTTGAAAGCTTGGGGCGAATCGCTTAACAGTAGACAGGGATCTACATTACCGGTAAAACTACCAGTTTCAGAAATACTCAACAACATAACCTCAAATTGAAACGACGAGTGTCCCGGTGCAATACAGAGACTCCCAAGCACACTCCGATGCAGAGCAGAGTCCTAACGCAGGTTCCGTTGCAGCACAGAAACCTCCACGCGAAGCCCCAAGACCTCAATGCTCTGGCGTCGGACGCCATTACACCCAGCAGATTTTAAAGTCAGGGGTTCCCCCAGAATGACAACCGGAAATACGCTGTCATTCGCCATCTTGTATTTTGAAATGACACCTGTCGAATGCAATACCTCTACGTGCAATACCTCTGCAATACCAATAACGCAATACCGAAAAATACCGCTACGTGGAACGGGTACCTTTTTAGACCGACTTTGGAACACCTCTGGGAGGGTGGGTAGAATCGGCCATCTTTTATTACTACTGCGAATGTGTATATTGATATTAGGCCCTTTCATGCCTTTATGCAGGATCTCTAGGGCACCAATGTCAAGGGTAAAAATTTCAACCAATAAGATGGTGGGGTGCATATCCAGTAGAATCACTGTTTTACATTTGGTGCCGTACACCCCTTCTGCTCCACCACTGTCTAGTTTGCTCCATTTCTGTTGCACTTCAGCGCACCCTTACCATACAAGACTTTGTTCAAGATATATTGGCGCCGGGGGGTAGTGTGCTAGGCAAAATTTGGCGGCCCTAGAAAGGCAAATTTAACAATAATTATTGTTTCGACTTGCCGTCCTGTAAAGACATGCCAACCGGGTGCCGCCTTGCACCTTTCACCCCTGGTTGGCGCAGCCCTGGGTTAGTTTTCCCAGAAGTTTCTGGTAGCAACTTCAAATGGTTATTCAAAGTTGAACCTGCAATCAGTAAGTTGCACCGCTCTGGATGTAAGAATCTTCGAAAGTCCTGAGAGATTGTCGATTTTTAGTTTTGTTGTCCTGACAATAGTGGTGGCTTATACCAGAGGGCCGTTTTTCACATTTAACTGATTGGAAAGCAGTTGAAACAATGCCCCTAACGCAGGAGGACAATTCGACATTGCCCCAGTTATGCTTAAACATGCAGTTCTTTGTAAGTTTTGAAGTAAACTCTTAGCCTTTTTTTTGGATCCACTACTGAATCCGCTTGGGGTTGATTCTTAGCCCATTTTCTCTACACCATTTGATTGTGATGTTAAGACCACTCTGCATTCTAGTAGACTCTATTGTGTCATGTTGGTCTTGCTATAGCAGCACTACGGCATCTACATACGTTTGTACTCGATGACCGGCTATTGTTAAGGTGTGCATTAGATTGTCAACTATAATAGACCAGAGCAGTAGTGACAGATATTCCCCTTGGGGACATCCTCTAGTTACTGAATCTGATAGTCTTTTGCCCTGAACGTGCACTTACTTTCGGTTTTGCAACATTGCATAAATCCATTTAAATATTGGCTCTGAATTATCGGTATACGAGGTGTTATTAAAAGCCCCCTCTATGGCAAGAAACGTACAGATTGTCGTTTGTTTTGTTTCCATTGATTTCTAAGTTTTACCCACTAGGGTTTGTAAAGCCGTATTTGCTGATGCAGTCTTTTGGTAACCAAATTGACAAGGGTCGAGCGTGTGTTATGTATGATTTTATTTCTCAGAAACTCATCCAACAATTTCTACATGCACTTCAGCAAAAACGAAGTAAAGCTGATTGGTATATATGGCTTAGGAAGACTCTGCGACTTCTCTCCTCCTTTAGGTATAAAGACTATGTTCACTTCTCTCCAGCTAGTTATAATATATCCAAGCATGAAGCTAAATTTGTAAAGTAAACACAAGTTTGATGATATGTTTTGGTTTAGTTTTACGATAGACAGTTTTGTGTGCTTGATACTTCTAAATTTTTTAAATATTTCAGGACGGCTAGATTCTTTGAAATATTTAGTGGTTTAGGCATGTTGTGTGCTAGACCAACTAGTTACAGGTAGTGCAAATGTTAATTAATACTTAAAGTTTCATTTAAGCTTCTATTCATGGAAAAAAGTATTATTTAAAGACAAATAAAGCATCTTACTTAAGTTCTTGGGAAACGAAGAGCAGCATATTATTCCGTCAGATAAAAACAAGACCCGTTACGTCGATTATACAGATGATGTGTAACAGAGGGGATCGTCGCTGATTGATGATGATCAACAGAAGAGCAGCATATTATTCCGTCGGATAAAAACAAGGCCGGTGACGTCGATTATACAGATGATGTGTAACAGAGGGTATCGTCCATGATTGGTGATGATCAACAGGTACCACAGCATGCTGTTATCAGTGAGAATAGATCTGATTGATTATAATCAATCAATAGTTAGTGAAAGCGTACCATATGATACTATATAATTATGTGTGAACAAAACAGATCGGATTGGACATGAAACCATTATGGTCGAAAGTAATCAGTAAAGTAGAGTTATAGGTAATTAAGTGAAAATACATTATATTATAGCAATTTACTAGAGGCAGAGAGAAACTAGCCAAATAAATGAATAAAAGCTACATAAAGCACACAGAATGCAAAATTTGATGATTAAAGACTGAACCTTTGTCGGTCAGGGTTTCGAAAATAAAATCTTGAATTAAATTAAATTATTATTTATTCCAAATTAAATCATGAATAAATCAAATTTTTAATTATGTATCGGAAGTAAAATTAGACATGAGGCATACTAGTGAACAATATTCGGTAATAATTAAATAATTCTTTGGTTAAATTAAAGTGGCTAGACAACAAGTTCATTTATAGAGATAAATTAAAATGAATTAATAAGGTCACTGGGCGTAGTTTTAAAACTAAGTTTGTGATGGTAAGAACTTGTAAGTAGAATCATTTTATAAATAATTTGGAAACCTATTTGATGAATCATGAACGCCAAAATTTCGCACGTAGTCATTACATACAAATATTATTTTATTTTATTAATTTGGTGAGGGGTTATTTATTTTGAACGCACGAAATATAATTTTATTTGCATGTACGCATTTCTTATATCATTCGCAATACATTTCGTTAAGTTCATGCATTTCTTTTATTTAATTAGCGTCGATTCATAAAAGGCCATTTCTGGCTGTTAAGGGTTGTGCAGTACAGTTGACTGTCTAGATCAATTTTAGAAATTGCAAGGTCTTGCATTTTAAATAGTGTTGGGAAATTGGGGATAATAACTTCATAACTTATAACTTCATTTCGTAAGCAGATACTTTATAGTGGGCATTAATGCGAATCGCATTTGGTAGGTATTGTACGAACAGATCCCGTAGGGCAGGGGTGAATCGCTACGTCACCCGTTAAAAGAATTCTCTCTTGTATGTCACGTTGTTCATAAAATCATTACCTAAAAGTAACTATGACATCTATGGCTCCGAGCCTGCGTAGTAGCTTATAAAGTTTTCCCAAATTTTAACCGTGACAATATGTTATTCGCTAGTTGACGGGTTCAAAAGAGCACTGTTGCCACCATAGTTACTATAACTGGAATAGTAAAGCGCTATAGCTGGTAGAGTAAAATCCATTATTGAGGAATTTTTTAAATGGAATCACATTCTGGGGATCTATTTCGATTACTCCAGATAGAACCTTCGACACAATAAATATATAATGTGTAAGTAGTCTATGTATAAGTAGTCTTTGTATAAGTATAAATACATAATGTATGACAATGTATAAATAGTCATAACGGATTGGTCGACATTTTACAACAAAAAAAAAAGCTTAATTAAAAACAAAATTCGTTTCTCAGTACAAGGAGAGGACCCTCTAAAAAATATAGAGTTGCCCAGAAAATGTAGAATGTAAAAGAGTGCGCATATGTAAATCACGATTCTTTTATGGTTATTTCGCTATAAAATGTCCCTAAGGTAACTCATCTGTTAATACATTTCAAAAGTGGTCCACTAATAATGAGCTAAAAACTAAAAATCACTTATTAAGTTGAAGGAGGAAAGTATGATAAGGTGTTAGTCGATAAAACTTCTAGATCGACATTAAAAACTTAAGTAGACATATCTTGGAGGAAGCTAATAAGTTCAACTTATGCATAGCCGAAAAAAAACCTTCATTGTCTTATAGATACTCACCAATAAGAAAATAATCGTTTTTTGGGCTCCAGGAATCAAATTTGAAGACCAGAAATATTTCGCCCTCGTTATTAAAAGTTGGCAACCGTAGATATCACCGTCGGAGGTTTTAGGTTTGCAAGACCTCTATGGTCGTAGACCAAACTAGTGCGGCGATTTTCCCTGCTGCTGCGTTTTGCTTATCTGTTGCTTTGCGTGTAGCTGTATGTTAGCGCATTTAGGTGTATATGTGCACGCTATCGCCGTTCACTAACTTTACGTACAACTCGCAGGTTTACATTGCTTGCTGCTGTCTGTCGTCATTCGTTTCTCGCCGTCGCAGCAATATATAACACTCAAATTACTGCAGCAACGGATCTCGCTTTTTCATAAAATTCGTTACGTTTTATAAGCAGTTTCGCGCGCGGTGAACTGCTTTGCCTGTGTGACAATATCGTAATAGTGTTTAATTGAAAAACGTGCGCTTTGTTTTTTTTTTTGAATATTATCCAATATTCAAAAAAAGGTGGTTGGTTTTGTCTTCTACCATTATTTAATTATATCAAAGTGTGGTTTTTCAGTTAAATTTGTGCGCAAATTTCGCTGGTTTTTTTAAACCAAACACTTGTTGATTGTCACGAGCGTAGCGTTCTCTTTTTTGTTGAAGTTTTAGAAGCAAAAAACGCGAGAGCCATAGAGTTTTGCTACGAACGCATTTATTTTATCACAACGTTTGATTTCTTGCATTAATTTTTTTTTAAATATATACGTATTGATTTTAAGTGCTATTTTATTAATCAGCATGGAATATAATCCGAAATGTCTTGACACAAATTTAGAGGATTCAGGTCAGAGTTGTGGAAGTAGTGTCGTATCGGATTTGAGCGGACCATCTGATTCCACTGATCTATATGATCAATTTGATGGCATACAAGTATCGGATTTGGATGATATTGATACGCCTTTGCCACATTTTCAGGTATGTTTAGTTATATTTATTACACAAACATAAATATTATTCCTAAGTGATGAATAATTATTCTGACCTGATTATTCCCTAGTTTCGGATCTGGGCGCAAATTAGAGATGATTGATTATACGGCATAGTTATAATTAAGTAGTTCTAGAAATTCAGAACTAATTCTGCAATTAGCCAATCCGTCGCGAAACCATTTTTATTGGAAAAGATTTGTAAAGTGGTCTATGATGCAAACTATCCCTTTATGGTCTATTTATTATGCGAGAACAGAATTTCTAGCAAAATATTCGTTTTCGCAAAATTCATATATACTACTTTCTCAAACTATGTTGGGACATATTTGCAGCAAGAGAGAAAATTTTTTATTTGTAGAAGTTGGCAAACTGAAAATTAATCAATTTTTCATTTGTCTACTTACGAGTTTTAATGTGAAATAGTTTTAAATGAGCTCACATTCTCAAACAATGTTGGGAGATATTTACACCACGAAAGAAAATGGACAACATTTTTAATTGTGCAGAGAGTTACCTAACGGAAATTAATTAAACGATTTTCGTTTACTCAAGGAAAACAAGAATATTTGTGTTGTCGCAATCGTGTATTTTCTACCAATATAATTTGTTTTCACCCTTAACTACTGTGATGTTATGTGACGATACTTATGTGGTGCTATAACCAGCCAAAAGTTCTCATACTTTTCATGATGTAATGCAGTTTCCTTTACTCAGCGTAAAATATTTTTCCATCATATTGAGGACTTCGATGTTTATGCGTCTTTCAATGGACGTCAAAAATGCGTTCAACTTCGCAAACTGGCACGAAATTCTCGAGGCAGCAATTAAACCTAATCTGTCCATATACCTACTCAACGACATGAATGACTACATCAACTATCGGAGCATAATATATCCCAGCTCCTGGAGCTTAAAAAATGATATTTGACTTTTGGAGTAACACAGGACTCAGTTCTGGGACCATTCTTATAGAACCTGCTGTACGACAAACAGCACAAAGCAGCTCAAACAGCACTGTGCTGTGGAAGCCCAAATAATAGCATTTGCTGACGAAATGGCTCTAGTAGAAGTAGTTAGGAATGAGTCATGACAAGAATCAGCTTTGAACATGACTGGGTTATATAAATGCCGTCAAAAATAGCTTTCATATATTTTTTAGTTTGCCATTAAAGTGTGATAAAAAAAATCATTTAATGAACATAATTTTTGTGGCTTGGTGACTACCTTAAATTTGTAAGCATAGTTTTAAATGTATCCTAAACAAAAAAAATACCCCTAAAACAAAATGTACTGTCTTTTCCATACGAGTAAGATACAAGCTTACAAGAGGATTAAACACCAAATAAAAAACGGAGGACTTGAATCACCGGAAGGGTTCAGGTAAATAGGCCACAGGGAACCACGAAACTCGGCACATCGTAAAATTTTATGAGAAAAGGGAGCAAGAACCTCCGCACGTTTTGAATTAAATTTTTTCAAAATTTTGAGGAAATAATATTTATAAATTATTTATTCACGTTATTACAGTATTTAGGATTAGGAAATCTGAAATAATGATATCTAAAATACAATAAAAAATATTAAAGCACATTTAATATTTTATTTGAAGAAGACAAATAATAATACAAAATATTTATTGAAATAAATTACTGGCTAAATTTACATACGTATTTACAATAAAAAATTATTATTGTTAATCTAACTATAACAATTATATATAATAATGACTAAAGAATTTAAATAAATCTAAAATTGTAATATTGCCCTCTCTATAATTAGAGATATGTCGCTCTATATATAATTGTCTCTTTTTCTGTTGTGCATTTTTATATTTTGATTCACTTATCAAAACCCTATTATTTTAACCCTGGATATAAAATAGACATTTTTATGGATAAACACTAAAGATTTAAGATTCGTTTTTAAATGTTATTTTAAAAATATGATTCGATATGGTATCCTGTCCATGTAATAAATTACTAAATGATTTTAAGCATCATGGGGCCTATGCATGATTTTTCAAATAACTCAAAATGACGATATTTTCCCAAATCGAAATGCACGCATAAAGATAGGTATATTTTGCTATTACAAGTTATTAGTGAAAATGTTATCACATATTTTCGTCCATTGCAACATATACATTGCACTTTTTTACCTGTAATGACATTGGAAAAAATATCTAAAATATACTTTTTTATTATTATTGAAGATTTGTATTATTTTCTAAATAAAGAAAAGAATGATCGTTAGGCGATGCCAATACCGATGCCATTAAGCTTTCCCGTGGGTACTTTTAGACTATAGTTTTTATGGTGGTCAAAATTTGGAACAATTTTGACCCACTTTCTCTTCATTTTATCAAAATCTGAGTATGCCTATTGACTGGTGTATTTATTTATCTTTCATTTGACATCAACCTTGAAGCCCTCGCTCAATTGTTTGGAGATCATATACTCCCCAATTTGGCATACGTTTCCCAGATATTTTAGCATTTTTTTCAAGTAAATAATAATCATGTGGTAAAAAGTAACATAACACATGTAACATAAGTGGAAAGTTTTTCTTTCTAATCTTGAGGGTCATGTGTAACATATTTATCTTTTTCCAAATTTCTCTGTGCCAACTGGTCTCAGCCGTCGTTCAGGAAGATGTAAAATCCTCCGTATAGAAAACAACAGCACTCGAGAACTCTTTGGAATAGTAACCCAACTGCAAATATCTCTATAAAATTGGGTTTCTCAAGCGCACAATTAATTTTATAACTCGGATGCATAACATGGGCATTTACTCATCTAATGTCTAAGATGCCAAAAAAATAGAGACCATAGGCCACCTCCTCGTCCGACAGCTTGTAGAGTGCTTGGCACATTTTTCGTCAAGAGCATCCACTCTGCCCTTCTAAATTTATAGTACGTTATAATCTCTGGCTTTTCTGTTTCATCGTCAAATGATTTTGAATGGTGCATGAAAGATATGAGAATAATCGCTCTATTTTTTTACCTCTGTATATAAAACGAGAGTCATTTCTTTTGTAAAACCAAATAACGTTCCCTCCTTACCAACTTTTCTGCTATTTTTGGTAAAAAGTCCAATATAGTTTTTGGTAAAAAATCATTGTTCCGACGTTGATAAAGACCGGAGTCCCTGGTTTTTTAATTGCTGTACATCTTCTAAGGAAGAAAACCACTTATCGGCAGTAATATTCCGATGTGTACATTCGAAAGTCATGCATACAATTTTCATGCCATATTTACATAACATGTTGGGCTTATACATTTTGTATTTACATCTTCTTCGAAAGAAGACCAGCATCTCATCAATGTAGCAGTTTACACCTAAAGTATATACCGTCTGACAATCTTTGACAAACTGTTCAAAAATTTCTGTTGTTGACGCTATAGGATCTTCCTTTTTCCTGAGGTCTCGATCCAAAGAATTATCAAAGCGTAAATAAGTTAAAAGGAATACAAATCTCTGCTTGCTCATGACGCATCGAGTTCCATCTCCCTTCCAGTTCTATCAGTTGCAAATATTTTCATGACTTGACACAGAAACAGTGGTATAAAACAATAGGCCTAAGCTCAATAATATCCAAATCTTGGTGCGAGAAGAATCCTTAAGTTTTTCCCTTTGTTTTTTTACTCTCTCATTAGTTAAACACAAAATGGTGTTTAACATATCTTCAGAGATTAGTAAGTTCCATACTGCAGAAGGCTGTGGTTCATTTCCTCACAGAACGGCAGATATACGTAAAGTTAGCAAACGTAGGACAATAGTTAGCAAACGTTGACTTCTACTGCGGGATACAAAACTTTCAGAGTACAACTTATACCGGTTTGTTCCATAGAAATTCTTGAAGTTCGAGTGTCTTGATTTTCCAGTTCTTCGTTAGCATTCTCAGGATCGTCCTGTTGATTTGGATATACAACCTCCACACCTATATCGGGCTCTTCACCTTCTTGAGTCCGAGTCATGTTCACTTCCTTCGTAGACACTTTCGTTGGCACTATTTTCATCAATTTCAGCTTTGTTTTCAACTCCAATTTCATGTGACGACTCTAAAGCATTAAGCATCCCGATCAGTAAAGCGACTTTTTTTTTTGATGGACCTGTACCACCATCATTCATAATTCGAGTAAATTAAAATAAAAAATTGTTTCACTAGTAGCGTGGTGCGGTCACGATGACCATACAAATAATTTGATTCGACATAATTTGAAAAATAAGCGTCCGAAAAACGACGTACTCAAGTGCTTTCTTACATTACACTAGCTAGTAGGTACAGAGACACTCAATGCAAAACAACTAAGAGAGGATAAACGCTATGGAAGCAAATAAATGCATCGATCATGATGATCGCACCAGAGCAGTTAAAGGTTATCGATAGGATGTGTGATAAAGATGAGTACTATAAATTATGATGTATCACTTTCAAACCTTATAAAAATTCGAAATTCACGATACTGGAAATAAGTACTTCAAACAATTGTACTAATCAGATTACCGTTACGGGGAGATAATTAGTAAGTAAAATTATAGGTTGTCATTGTAATTGTGTTTTAATAATTATAGAATTTAAAAACTATTTTATCGAAGATGTATTTCGTTCCTTATAAATTGTTGTATAGGAAAACTAGTTGTTTTTCTTTCATATTACATGTGTAATTCGGCGACTCATCTATCGTGGTCCGCTATCAGTACGGTTTAATGAACCCTGTAGTAACATAAGTTATAACCTAAGTATATCGAACCATATCGCATTACAACGGTACAGGTAGCTTTGCAGATCGTCACCGATTCGGTCGAAAAAAGTCTGCAACAAGCAAAGAAATTGCCCGAGAGTGAAGATCCAAATTGAACGAACCCCATGACCCGGTGCAACTCAAATGACGAAAATACTGTAAATATCCGATTGGAGTGCTCAACACTTAATAAAAAGTGAACTTCAATTGAGGCCATACAAGATGCATAGACCACCATCTTCACGAATGTTCACCATCTTGACGAATGAGCAAAGGAGCTGGTGTCCTTGCATAAACGTGGCGAGTTTCCTAAAATCATTTTTCCCGATAAAAAGCTTTCGCCATTGAGCCAATGATAAACAAAGAAAACGATCGCGTTTAGTTCAAAGAAAGTGAAGCGATAATTGGAACACTCGGGTGGCGATCAGATTGCAAAAACCTGTAAACGTCTCAAACGTACGAGTTTAACTAGACTTACTACTAACAAGTTTACTTTGATATCAGAACTCTAGAATAAGCTTGTTGAGAACTGCTACATATGCTATGTATCTGGACCAGAAATGACGATTGATGAACAACTACTTCCTTGCAAAACTCGATGTAGTTTTATCCAATATATGCCAAAGAAACTGGATAAATTTGGTATAAACTTTTGGGTTTGTGTTGAGGTCGATTCGAAATATATAACTAATGCCTCTCCATACTTTGGATAAGTGAACGCCCTAACAATAAGCAACTTGGCGATAGCGTTGTGATGAAGTTGATGCAACCACACCTGGATAGAGGACGTTGTGTGACAACTGATAATTTCTTTATGACTGAATCTGGCCGAAAACTTACTAAAAACCCAAATAGCGCTCTCCGCTGGATTTTGTCGATTTTGTAAATGCAACTAAGTACCGAGAAAAGGTGTTGTAAGATTGCTGCTATCAGTACTTAAACAATTCGGTTCGGAGCCGTTTACATTCCAACAAGATTTCTCCGATTTTAGACTTTCTCCAATTGTAATTTATATTAAGAGCGTAATTCTTCTTCTTCTAACCAAAAACTTCTTCAGCTCATCGAGTCAAAGTGAACCAAACGTTTCTACAGAAAAGTGTTCTACACTTCAATGGTTTGCGAAATAACTTTTATTAGATGTATATTATATGTTATACGAAGCTGGTTTGACGGAAAGCTAGCATAAGTAAGAATACGCACGATTTTTGTTTATTAATCGTGCGATTTTTGTGTATTAAATTTATTATTAATTTTTAAACATAGTGCCCTGTAAAGGCTATACACTTTTCAAGATGTCTTTCCAACTTCTTCATCCCTTCAGAAATGTAATTTTGGTCATAGTGGGAAGTGCCGGTCATGAATTCATCGTTTATCGCAAAACGGCCCTCTTCCGAGCCATTTATTTTTTAGGTTTGGGAACACGAAGAAGTCGCAAGGAGCTGGAGCTGGTGAATAGGGTGGGTGGGTGATCAATTCGTGGCCTAATTGGTTTCTGCGCGACGGCCGCTCCGTGAGGGGGTGCGTTGTCATGAGGAAGAGAATTTTTTTGTGAGCTAAACCAGGGCGCTTTCTCTTCAATTCGGCGTCGAAACGGTCCAATAATGCTGCGTGGTAATCGCCAGTTATGGTTTTACATTTTTCACAATTAAGCAATGCCTTTCGCATCCCAAAAATCACTCGCCATCGATAGTGAATAAACTCGGCACCCATCGCGCGGATAGCTATTTCATATCCAAATGTTTGTATGATAGAGTTTACACACTCAGTTAATATGCTTGCAGTCTCTGCTAGCTTATGGATTTTGATTCGACGGTTTGCCATCATCATATCATAGATTTTAATAACGATTTCTGGTGTAGTGACGATATTTAAGGGCCCTGAGTGCACATCATCAAAAACACTTGTATGATCACGAACAAATTCAGCTTTCCAAAATTTAACTGTTACTAGAGACGGTGCAGGCTCACCGTCAACAGCATCCAGTTGGGCGTTGATTTCTGCATTGTTTTTTTCTTTCTTGTGAAGGAACTGAACGATATTCGACTTTTTTCATTTTTAAAAAAAGTTGTTTGCTTCAGACGCCTATAAAAACCAAAGTAATTTTTTTTTTACTTTAAGTTTTGACAGGCGTCAGGTGATGTATGGCGAATGTTAAAACCAAGATGGCGTTCGTTGTCACGTAACGCCATCTATCGATGGCTAGATTTATGTCAAACTATTCTATTATATGGATTTTCAATCTTTTAGCGCAGTGACTTTTTTAGAAAATTATAAATGGCAGATTTGGACACAGAAAACACATAATATAAATAATTTCACTACATAGAGGCAGCATGCCTCTGGCCACCTTTAAAAATGGTCCAGTGGCGTAGAAGAAATTTTTGCATATTACCTACACAGAACCAAACATTGTTCAATAACTATTTTTTTGGATGCAAAGGTCAAAAGATGATCATAAGCGAATTCTAGAGTTTGACTCATATACGTACGGATTGAATGTATATGGATTAAGGCTAGATAAGTGCTTTCTTAGAAACGCCTTTTGATGAAACTGTTAAAAAGGTTCAATATCACTGCGTTTAATATCAAATAATCAATCGATTTTCAACACATTTCACTGCATAAAATGCGTGGGATTTCTATGTTTATAATTCTTTAAACGCCGCATTGACGTATACTTATTGCACATGGAAGTGAGATGTTCTCTATAAGGAATATAATTCTTGATAAATTGTTTTTGCATACATGCATACACATACTCATATGGCTATTAAACCTATCTTGTACAGTTATGTTAGGTCGTTACGATATGTCTAACCAGCCTTGTAAAAATTGTACTGCATTTAATTTTTTGGCTTTGAATTACACCAGTGCTTGCTTAAAAATTATTATATTCTTCACAAATGGAAGAATTGGTATTTTCTTCATTTTTGATATTTTAATCCAGAATCCTTTTAGAATTCCGTGGTTATAGATTTTGAAAATTACATTACTTAATTTATTGCTGAAAAAAGTTTGCAGTACTTCATATAGTTTGATTCTGCTTCATACTTGCGACATTTACGTGTACGCTACAAAAAACTTAACTCTCAATTCTTCCCTGTCCGGGTACCCTGGAGAATTGTCTAACAACAAAAGGGCCTTCAATGGGAGATTTTTTCCTTTAAGTGTTTTTTGACTTGTAGTATAAAATAGTTGGAAAACCAGTCTAAAAAACTTCTTTAGTAATACTAAAACCTAAAAAACTTCTAAATAAACTACACGATCGGCTTTGGTTTTTGTACGTCACTGGAATAGATTCGACTTTTTTGATTTTAAATGCCCGTGGGGACTTACCCACAGCTAAGAGTTTTAACATATGGCTTCCAGCGACATTTGCGCACACCATTAACGTGATACGCTGTTTTTGAGGTTTCCTTCTTGTAACTTTTTTTTTCTTCCTCCGTTTAAGCCGGTTTCATCGTCATTATACAGTTGCTCAGGCATACGGGCTAGTTCGGCGATTTTGGCTTTAAAATCTTGAATGAATTAAGAAACTTCAGTCTCGTCGGCTGATAGTTTTTCCCCGCTTATCTGTAAGAAACGAATGCCATGCCGCTTCTTAAAGTTCTCGAACCAAGTAATGCTGGCACGAAAATCTTTGTTGGTAATTTCACGATAAAAACTGGGCTTTCTGTTTTAAAATATCTCCCGAAATAAGGCCATGTCTGCTTCTTTGTTGCTTCAACCAAGCGTACACAGCTTCCTCAACTTGAGGGTATTCGCTCATGCAAAGGGTTTTTCTCTTAGAGTCATCTTCTACAGGTTTTATAAATTGTTTTATTTTACCCCTATGTTCTACTATGTCGTAAACGGTAGGTAGAGCGGTCTGAAAAACTTTAGAAATGATAGTTGGTGTTTCAACACGGTCATGTCTTTTAATAATTTCCCATTTATCAGTCAGAGTTAAAGCTTTATACTTAGTTTCTTCTTCTTATTGCACCGTCTCCCTTCGAAGGTTGGCGATCCAACTGCCAATAATTACTCATGAAACAGCTGCTCTGAAGATTTCGGATGATGTTTTACTGAGCCATCGGTCTAGGTCCTTGAGCCAGGAGTTCTCTCTTCTCCCTATTGACCTTTTCCCTCGATGATCAACCGAAGTGTTTCATATCTATCTCCTCTCATTATATGTCCAATATACCTTAGTTTGCGCTCTTTGATTGTTAGCATCAGCTCCTT
>WYDF02289587.1:0-16375 GCA_009867245.2 Adranes taylori
GGACATAAAGACAAGACCACCAGCAAATCAGCTCATCCCACTAAACCAAACTTCCTCATCAGTTGACCATGCTATGGTCAAGATACTGCAGGTTCCCTTGGCTGTAAAGCAAATGCTATAGCATATATCTTATCTGCAAGCTATCAGCTTACTAAAATTCTAAGAGCATTCCATTAATTACCAGTTCCAGGCTGTAGAGGATGATAAATCCTAAAGCCTCCTTTAAACAAACTCACCAATATCCCAACAGTATACAATCCCAACAGGGAGTGGAGTTTAGTGGGTAAAAAGCCCACAGTTGTTGGATGCACCGGTCATCCTTCCTCTTTTGATTCTCCACTTCCTACGTAAAACAAAAAAAAAAAGTTCTCGCTCACAGAGAAGCGTTTAAATTAAAATTAATTTGATGACGCATTGGTTGATCCAGTTGTTTGCAATCATGGTAGGATATAACTATCAACGACGAAATGGCTGCAGTAGCGCTTATTATACTCTACTATTTTATAATAAAGAAATGGATGAAATTCTTAAATGTGAGGTCATTGTTGATGGCAAACAACATTTGTTTATAATAGAGAAGATATTTAAGCAAATTAATTAGTCTCAGGTTTTAGTCTCATTGAACCAGATTTTGAAGAAACTAGCTCAGCTTAGTAACTTCTAAAATTATCAAAAAAGTTACCAGTTTTAGCAATATTGACTTTGACTTTGAGTGTTTTTCCAACTGGTATGTATCGCCAAATGTGTGTGATGTGTTCTTCTGCATTGTCTACATTCTGTAATCTTGATGTGACAACCAATTTATTCCAAGAATCTGCGTCATTTTAGAATAGTATTCCGGACGCTTTACAATTCCATTAAACTGGCACATTGGCAAGTTTTATAGAAACAATAACACTCTATTGCTATTCCTATCAATCCTAACAATCCAAGAGAAACTGCGGTGGAAAATTGATTTAGTATATAACCATCATATCTCTATTTGTAGGAGCCCCATCGTAGCCGTGATTACTAAAGTATTTGAAATTCACATCAAATTCTTGCAAGAGACTTATTAATGGGCTTGCAAATTCCTCTCCGATGGTTCGTTCCACACTAGTAAAAATCGTTAAGAACTGTTTTAGTGTTGGTAACTCTTCAACGTTTCATTCTCAATTCGAATATTCCTCGGCGCAACTAATATCGTTGCGGCAACTAGTTTTTTTAAATTATTTTATTGCAGCATCAAATAAATATGTTTTATTTTATGTCTGCATCTCCGTTTGTATTCATTTAAGTCTCTTTACCTGTATCGAAATATGTATGTATTATTGCGATTATTTTTAGTGTGACATGGTATTAGGCCAGTTTTCAAAAAACTCCGTTGGTTGTAAGAACTACCCAATTCTTTCGGAATCAAAAAATAATAATAGCTTTAATTTTAATCGTTGGTAGAGCAAAAAATAATGTTTTATTAGAGGTTAAGCGTGGAGTGGCTCTAACGGGATAGAACTTCAGTTTAATGTTTTACTTATTGGTTCTAATAAGCGGACTCTGTATAATTTGTGAGGCAGCTTTGAAGAAACAATTACGGTCCAGAGCTTTTAATTGAATGATGACACAATTTATGTTAAACACTAATAAAGAAATGAAGCGATCAATCATTTTAAAATTCTATTCTCAATCAACAAAATTACTAGTTTCAATTGAACCTAAGTACGATGTATAATAGTCAAGTATATCTTAAACATTTTAAAATAAAATCACAGCTCTATACTGACAAACGATGGCTAAGTACAAAACGTTGATTTACTTTTAATAACTCAAAGTTTTAGACGATCATTGCTCTTAATAATTATGAGCAATGATCGATGCATTAGTTTAAGCAGTTCGATTGAACATTAGAATATTATAAGTGCAACACATTTGTTACTCAAGATTGTATCACTAAATATATCAATTCTGCAACAATCAAATCTAAGTTTAACTTGTATTTCTAGTCTTCTATTGAATTTAATATTTCTTTCAAATAATTTACCTTAAATTTCTCTAACTACACTGAACTGATTCTACTAAGTACTGGTCACAAGTTACTAAGAGCAATTAGCTAAGCGATTTGCTAGCGACTTCAAGAAACGGTATGTCGCGAAGTATTTAGATTTTAGATTTGAAAACTAAAAACGAAAGAGAGCAAATTAAAGCAGATTATAACTTTCATATCGTTTTATTAAACACCGAGAATGGCCCGCTACTAGCAGCAAAAAGTATGTGAGGTGTATCCGTACTTGCGCCAGCTTTGGCTGCAACGCAGTACATCCGTCTCTAACTAATCAGCTGTCTATTTCCCTCCTGCTTTAAAGTCATGGGTTTTCTAAACGTACTTATGGTCCCAAGGCCGAATTTACCCGAAAAGTTGCGGGCATTAACGATTGCAGATCTTCTTTTGGAACTGTATAGTTGTACCTGGTGCTGAGTCACATCGACAATGAGTTCTGATAGAGGTTATGAAATTACTCTCGACGTATGATTTATACAATCGAACGAATAAATGATGAGTCACATCATTTAGACATTGAAGTCTTTAGCGTTATAATTGTGTGGTCATTTCTATCGTTACAGTATTTTATTAAAAATAAAAAAATATAACTCTAATCTTTAATTGTAATTTCTACTGTTTATTGGAAAATAACAATATTGCAATAAACCTCACAATATCCAGAAAAAAATTAGCATGTAAAATTTGTATTATTTATTTGAACACATTAATATAAATAAATAAGGGAATAAATATAAATAAAACATAATAAATAAAACATAATATTTCATCAGATAGTTCTTTTTCTGAAATCAAAAACAAATCCATTGTCTGGCATGGGAATACCATGATTTTTACTAAGTACCATTGGTATTTTTGTCTCTTTCGTAGTAGAAATATCAAAATTTTTAAGCAAGTAGAAATATAAACATTTATTTTCCATTAGAGCAAATCTATAGCCTAAAACAAATAAACGAATTAGATGAATTTATTCGGAAAGAAATGATAAATAAATAGTTCCATTTGCTCCAGTTGAAATCTTCTTTGGATAATTAAATAAGTCGAGTTAACGCTTAAGATTGATACCTGTCGAATTTAGAGCTAAAATAAATTTTTTACGTTATATACGAGTATTAAACACCGGTTTTACAGTTTTTTCTTTTTTTTTTTGATGTTTGGAATGAGCTGATTTCAAAAATACCTTCCTTTTTTTCCTAGCAGTTCTAGTTTTTGAAATACTGGCTAATTTATTTCTGTTCCTGTATAAGACGAAAATAATGAAATAATTATATATTTAGAAGTTACAATTGAAGTTTCTATCTAAAATTAGAAAGTACCAGAACGTAATGAATTATATGTAAGTAACCTCCCGAAACATAGAAAACGAATTCATCCAAAGGAAAAATCATCAGTTGTGTATATACGTCATTATGGGCATGCGCGTACATTAGCGTACAGATGCTTTTTGTCATGTATGTGGCGAATAACTTTTAAAGAAAGTAGAAAACCTATTTCTGACTTTGTGAAATGAGATATGTAGCCAATTTTGGCATGCATTTGGGTGACCAGGATAAATCTTGGACTCCTAATTTCGTATATAAAAATGCGTTTGCGGCAGTGGACAGTTGTAAAGAGGAAGTGCCTGAAATTTCAAGTACCAATGTTATTGATGGGACCAAGAAACCATCACAATGGATATCAAACGCATTAATCGGAACAATAGACACAAATCGCCATATCCTGATCTAGATTCAGCAAGGAAGCCTGTAGTGCATTCTGAGAAAATACCTATTCGAAAATTCAGCAGTTGATGAACATCTGATGAAGCTCAAAGCGAGAGTGATTTTGAGCTGCTTCAACAAGTGCCTAACATTTCACTCAACAAGTACTGAATGATCTGATTAGAGAATTGAACTTCTCAAAGGAATTTTCCGAATTACTTGTCTCGAGATTAAATGAAAAAAATCTATTCTACCCATGTTCTAATATTACATATTACTGTAACAGATAAGGATCTGCTGCCCTTTTTCTCTCGGGAAAGCAACCTGATATTCTGTAACGATATAAGAGGATCATTAGAAAAAATGTGCTCCTCATCATACACACCAGACGAATGGCGCTTTTTATTCAAAGTTTCAAAGTGTGTGCTTTTAGATAACGGCAACATACATGGTTCCATACCCATTGGCCACTCTACTAGCATGAAAGAGTAATATGAGACAATATCATTACCCTTCAAGAAAAAATCTTTGCTTTCACAAAATATCCTTGCTTTGTATGTCTTTGAGACAGCAGAGTGAAAGACTAACAGTGGATTAAGAGAAATTGGCCTTTAAGAAATGTATTGGCTCAAGGAACACAAAAAGTGATCAAAGAATCTGCGGTTGCGAGGGAGAAAACCATATTTCCACCATATCAAATTGGGGCTTATGAAGCAATTTGTGAAGGCATGAAATAAATATGGACTTTGTTTTAACTACTAGAGAAGAAAATTTCCTGAGATTAGCATTCCTCAGATAACTCCTGTCCTCAGATAACTCCTGTCTTCAGATAAGGTAGGCGATTAAAGATGCACAGTTTGCCGCATCAATGACCGAGATTGAATGAAATGCTTGGTGTTCATTTGTTCATGTAGTACAAAATTTTCTCAGAAATCAGAATGCCAACAATTACGAAGAATTAGAGGAAAATATGCTTTCCAACTGATACAACATGAGTGTTAAAGTTCACTACCTACGTAGCCACTTAGGTCCGTTTCAAGAAAATTTTGGTGATTTTAGTGAAGAACAGGGTGAAAGATGCCATCAAGACTTCAAAACAATGAAAGATAGATACCAAGGAGGATGGGATAGCCACATGATGGCCGATTACTGTTTTAGGATTCAGCAAAACTGTCTTGGAAAACTTCATGCTAGAACATCAAGTAAAAAAAAAATTTGTTAGAGATAAATGATGATCGTATTCTAACGGAATTTGTAAAATAAATATTCCAAAAATTTAGCTAGAAGCAGTTAACAACTCGGCGGCACCAAAATGTGGAGCAGTGTTTTCTAAACTATATCAATAAATTTCAAAGGATATATTGAATATTTTTTAATAAATACCTCAGAAAAACCATAACATTTTTTAATATTTTCATTTCCGATTTTTGAAGAGCCTCCCTTCATTTGTTTATTCGTATTTATGATCATCGACAATTAGAACAAAGAAATTTATAACTTCAACGGTTCTTCCAACCACCAAATTTTATGAGTTTTGATTCCACAATTTTAAGGAATTATGCTAAGCAAAGCTTTTAGAGTTTTCGTTACGGAGAATCTTCAGTAAGCCGTTACGATTTTCGAACTAGGGGAGACCTGGTATGGTTGTCCCATGGGTTGGTTGTTACAGCGTTCATAACAGGAAACTAAACGAACGAATGAATCAACTGATCGACTTCAAAGGATCACGAGAGTAACACCTCCCGCCCTACTTCACTTCACGCCCTACAGTCAGCTCTGAAATGCCGTGACGGAGATCTATGGTTTTTTTTAAATAAACATTGATTTAAATTGATTTTGGGAGGTTATATTCTAAAAAGTATTTTGGCACAGCTTGACGAGGGCTCGTGGTCTCATGTAACAATCAACATCCTGTATGCTTCCTTTCTTGTTGACTTTCTGGGGTTTCTTTGTTGGCTTAAACGTTTGTTTGTTTCAGAGTCATAAAAATGCCACGCCATCACTGGAGAAAGTCTGCTGGAGGGCTTGTTTCACCAGCATTGATACTGCGGGCTGCAATAGAAGTGAAAGCCCATGGCGAATCTATAATATCTGTCGCCAATGATGTGTGATTTAATTAACGCACTTTAAAAAAGTACTGTAGAAAACTTACTACCCAAGACATGAGCAAAACGGCCGTATCAACACCATCAACAAAAGTAGACTATCAAAGGAATAGACAGATTTTTACCAATGAATATGAAGAAAAATTGGAAAAATACATAATTCTGGCTGCAAGTATTTATTTCAAATTGTCTCCCAATGATAATAGTAAAATAGCGTTCCAGCTTGCTATTTCCAATGCCTTGAAAATTTCAAAGTCTTGGGAATCGAAAAAGCTAGCTGGTTCCGATTGGTTGACGTCATTTTTGAAGAGACATCCTTCTCTGTCAATTAAAGCCACTAGTTTGGATAGAGCCACTATTTTTAACCAACGCAATGTCAGAAGTTTATTTGAAAACCTTGAATCGGTAATTAAACGATATAGTTTTAAACCACAAGACATATGGAACATGGATGAAACTGGGGTGACTGTTGTGCAAAAACTGAAGAAAATTGCTAGAAAAGGATCTAAGCAAGTTCGTGCTATTACTTCAGCCGAGAGAGGTACAGTAATCTGTTGCCGCTGCTGTTTTGGGAGGTGGCAATTCAATTATAACATTCTTCGTTTTTCCGCAGCTGCATTGTAAAGACCATTTCACCAGAGATGGGCCGATTTGCTGCATAGGTGAAAGTAATCCTTCGGGCTGGATGACAGAAAAGCTATTTATCGCTCTCCTGACACATTTTCAGTACCACGAAAGTCAACTAAGGAAAAACCACACAGCTCTCTCTTAGACAATCACAGATCTCAGCAATCCATTGAAGGACTAAACTTTGCAAAGTAAAATGGCTTAATAATGCTATATTTCCCACAACACTGTAGTCACCGCCTGCAACCATTGGATAGTTCCTTTATAAGCCTTTATTAACCTGTATGAACCTTTATAAACCTATATGAACCTGCGGACTTATTTCAGGAGGAAAATTTCATGCCGTTGTCTGTCAGAGATAGCCACTAATCGCTGTTACTGATTACGAAATTGTAGACAATGCCACAGAGAACCAAAACGATAACTTTGACCTTAATCGTTCTACAATATCTGAATATCATTAAACTGGCTCTACGGAACCTAAAATGGCTCAGTATGATACAACTGGCCTTAATGACCCTGTACGAGGTCAAAGTTATAGTCCAATTACACGACAAAGTTTGACAGGCTGCTCAAAGCCAGAGCTATCGTTGCAGCATGAAGCTACAAAGGAAACTATGGTGATCAAGTAGTCCTGGTTCAAAGCGTCACTTCTCTCTACACCTTAAATTCATGCAAATGCATTGTGTTAAAACTGTATAGTGGTTATATAACGGAAATAATACAAGAACCACGATCCTACTTTAATATAAAAAAAAATCTGTAACATAAATTTGAACTAGTATCTGTTAAATTGACTTATCTAGATTTTCCAACTTGATGAAGAATTATTATATTTATTCAATTACCTATACAATTTCTTGGACCTCTTCCAAACGGATGATATACATAATTGTTCATACTCTGTTTATTCTCATCGCTAAACCTTTCAGGATCAAATTTTAAAGGATCCTTAAAATATTTCTCATCTCTTTGAATATCAAATGTTGGTATCCACACAATTGTTCCCTTTTTAATCACATATTCTTTCTCGCCTTTATTTATCGGCTGTATTTTATAGTCTTTTGTACATACTCTATCTGTTACAATATCCGGCCACCATAGCCTAAGTGTTTCTAGAAGAAAATTTGTTGAGAAATATAGTATAATTAATCTAATACCAGTTTTATTCTAATAGGTTTTTACACTATAATTTCAACTATGGCAATGAGCAAAACTCCAGAAGAAGAAATAAAATGATTAAAGTCTAAAAATTAGATGAAAATAAAACACCCAAAAATTATACAGGCAAATGTTTTTTTCGGAAACTCATAATAATCTTTAAAACCTTTTGAATAACATGCCTTAGAGGAAGCATACGCTTAAATTTTTGGAAAATTGTTTTTTGATTTCTCCCGCCGGAAATTAGCTGTCAATTGCCATGTTGGATTTTCAAATGACAGATGTCAAACCATCAAACTATTTATTCTAGACCCGAAAATACCGCTCCGCAGAACGGTTACCATTTTAGAGCGATTTAGCAAAAGGTCCAGGAGGTTGTTTGATAGGAATTATAACTACTCATAATTAAGAAATTCAAACACCTTAAGTTTTTATGATTTTTCCTTGAATAAATAATTATAATTAATGTAATAAACTATCTAAATATGAATCTTATTGCAACGTCGTAAGTAAATTATTATAGCTATATTTTTTACGAATATATTTCATTCAAGCCTTTGACTATGAGTGCATGTTTGTAATTGAGTGCATGTTTATTATAGTTTTTTTTTGTGACGATGTAGAAATCTTAACAAGTATGTTTTATTATTCACCTAAATTCATCAACCCCTTCAGTTGTCGTATAATAATTCGTGTAATAAATTATTTTATAGTGAAAAAATTACTTTTCTAAATCTATGTAAATCAATACAGGCTTTATTTAAGCAAAGGTTCTAATCATTATTGTTTAGTTACGTATTGTATTTGAGTATATATATATTCTGACAACCCCCTAATAATATTTATTTAACTTCTGCTACGCCCTAACTTAACATTTGATCCCTGGTTGAATTGAATAAGTTTTGACTGGAAGTAGAAGGAAATTATCCTGCTAAAGCTAATACAATTCCATGCCATTAAAATAAACGTGACAACATATACAAATATGTACAGTATAATAATTTGAGATCTTAAAATCATCGCCAGGAAAACGAATGTTAAATAAATATTGATAAAACTGTTTCTATTTATTTTATTAATACTTACCAGAAACAACCATATCCAAATATTTCATATTACTTAATAATTCATAGGTCAGTTTTCCATTACAGCTTTCCCAGACATCATCAATCTCATCTTGCACTCGTTTTTGAATTTCTGGATTTGTTGCCATTTCATAGGCAATAAAACAACCCAACAATGAAGTGGTATTATAGCCACCTAGGAGAAATATTAATGATTGCGAAACAATCATGTCGTCAGTAATTTCTGTTAAACTATTATCGCTACCAGATATCGATGAATGTATATCGCTATTTATTAGTTGAATGTGATCGTATAAGAAGTTTTCTTCGTGGGTAGGATCTAGATTATTATTTTGTATCATATTTCCAATTTTGCCTGACTTTCCAATTTCATTATTATTAGTAGTATTATATGTTTGTTTAGTTGTTTTAATACTTTGATATTCTTTAGTGTTAATATTATTACTTATTATCCATGATACAAATTGTTCCAAATATCTTTTTAATATAAAATAAATATTAAGTTTTGATGTAGCTCGGTGATCAGTTCCATGCTTTACCATATTTGAAGTAAGTACTCTAGAACGTCTTGCTTCCAATAGCAAGTTTAACATATCTACACGTTGGATGGCATTTTGTTCTCTATGTGCAACAATTTCTAATATTGTTTTGTCTAAGAAATCTACTAGTTGTGTTGGAAACCATCTCATTCCTATAAACTAATTTAAAATATATTGAATTGAGAAAGAAATAATTTAAATAGAACATGATCATTCATGCATCAGAAAACTACGAAACGTATCTATTTGTTTCTATAAATTTCAAAAGTCCACTGCATTTGTGGCAAGAATTTTCTTGTTTTACAAGGTGCTGATAAATTTTATATCTTGAAATCAAATTGCTTATAATAAAGAATATTATGTAAAGCTGTGATTTTAGAATTTCGTAAGTAGCAACTGTTCTGGAGGAAAAAACTGTTATAAAGTCTAAATATCTCAGCTGCGGATGACGTACAAAATATAGGATAAAAAGCTTCTTATTTGAATTTTTTCTGACTCAAGGACTATAAAATCTTTAATTTTTAAAGCAGCCATTAACTAAAGATACATATTTCATGAAATATACAAGAATTATATAATTAGTTGGCCAGCCGAACATTGCCTTAACGCATCGTCATTGCCATATCTTCCTCATTCCTCATGTATTTAGGATACAATTATTATTATCAATACAAGTGTGTATTCACCTTGAGTTTCAAATCTAGTCATTTTTGAAACGCTAGTGACATCTAACGTTACAAAATTTAAATTACAATTTCAAAATTCGTGCTACATCTAGTTACTTTTATCAAAATTCAAATCAGGGGTTTCCGCAAAATCACAAACCTGAAATTTCTTGTCAAATGAGAGCTATCAAGCATGCAAAATATTTATGCTAGACTCCACAAATGATAGGGTGACGTCATTATAACGTATTAAAACGAACTGAGATAAGGTCTTAATGGCTAAGTGGCTGTCTGGAATTCGTTGTTTACAGCAAATCAGTTCATTACCTACATTAGTACATAAGTGCTTAAAATATTCTTACCTTCATAAATCGTGGCAAGCAATTATACATAAAGAAAATTAATCGTCGTGTCCCATCAAAATTATACGCATCTTTTGTAATCTTATAGAATTCATCATTTTGATCTTCAACCGAATTAGGTTCGAATCCATATGCACAAAGCGCAATTCCATCTGTCATATATCGATTTACAAAATCTTTAATATCAATGCTTATCACATGGCCTTTCCTATTTATAAATGATTTGACACATTTTTGTGTATATCTATCGATTAAATCAAATGATGATTTCATTTTACTCCCCGTAAAGAATGATGTTAATATTCCTCTCATATCTTTCCACTTCTTACCTAAAATATTCGTATTAATTTTAGCTTTTCATTCGATTTGTAACAGTGGTAAAATTATAATCTAGTATGAAATATGGGAGATACACGTGACAGTAATAAACTAATGCTTTTCTAATTACATCAAACAAAGAACAAAGATAGTTGGGAAGTAGTTACAACTAGTATTAGCACCAAATGAAAAAGCTACGTCATACTAGCTTATTACTTTTGTAACAACCACAGCCAGCACAGCGTAGTGTCGTCGTACTATGACAGTGCTAAATAGACAGCGGGTTACCAATCTTCGTGCTTGAATGCCAAATCTATAAGACGACCTCTCGTAATCTATTTAATACGCTAACGGAACACCCACACGAGACGCAGCTAATGGGGTGCCCTAGCGACTGTCGCAAATAGTTACAGACTGTACGGCCTTCGGAAAACGTCCTCGAGCGCCGGGTCAGTTTAGAGTGAGACCGCATTTCTGAACAGATATTGTTGTTGTTCCGGTCCTCAGAGGGCTTAGGTAACTGCAGTTGGCAACTAACCAGGTGTCCTAGATCTTGCGGGTAGCTGCAATAAATCTATCCACTGAGTGAAACACCATTAAAGTTTTAACAAAATTGCCTATTATTCTTTAGACAAAACAGGGAAAGAAAGATATTAATGCACAATAACAATGTCAATAATAATCAAATGAACAAATATCCAAATACGAATATCAAATCAATAAATGTTATATAATTATTATCACAAAAATAATTCAGTTTCCATCCACGTCTTCACCACATTTATCAGAACATGCAAATAAACTTCTTTTGAGACATTTCTTCCCTTGTGTTGAAAAAATGCGCTGACATGACATCGCCCTTACTGGACATTAAACTTAGCACATGAATTCGCCAAAAATTTCATTTTGCAAACAATGGGCACATTTCCAGGGTCATAGGCGAGCACGCTATCATTCCTTCGATTTATTTACCCATAAACAGTAAGGCGTTCGGCAGCAATGTTTCGTAAAGAACACAAAAGCAGATTACAGCGCTCTATGACGCATGGTTTTTTCACTCATACCGACGACTGACGATCCTCAAAAATCAGCTCGTGATCCCATTGAATGATCTTGGCAATGCGCGCCTTGAAATGAGTTTTTCTTGCGGGTGTTATAAAACCTTCGTTGAACTTGTCCGACTCGTTATATTTCGCATCGACATCATAAATAATCGACTTTCAGTACCCGAAAAATCGAATGATTTCTGTAGCTAAGAACACTTCGATAATCGCGATCTATGATTATACTCCGCACTTGGTTTCAACATTACGACTGTGTCGAGTTTGGGGGTTGTTGAGTTATCCAAAAGATGGGAACTTCTGATGGGTTTTAGTCTCTGGACGCACATTAGACTTGATTTATAAATTTATTAATTACATACATACATCTATATGTAATTATTATATGTACAGTACATATGTATAAACAATTTAAATAAAATTAAGTATGCTGGAAAAACTGTTTGATTGTAGATTGTTTTTCTTTCTCAACTCGGCGCCTAGCTATTTTTTCAGGAAATCGCCGCAGGAATAAAATGTCCATTGCAGACGATCCTTGTTGTTCTAAATAACGCAATACTCCTTCAATGTGTTTCACACCCTCTATTAGGATCATCTTTCTTCTTGTTGACTGATATCTATGTCATCTTCTGGGTCATCTTCTTTCTCCTCAATTCCAGGCCTTTCACAGCAGCAACAATTTCATTTCCTCCTGACGCGTACTGGCTCCATCATGATTCACCCAATCTCTAACATCATCATCTAGAATTTCTTCACAACCTGGAATTTTTCTTAATACATCACCCAAATCGGAGGTTTCATGTTCTTTTTTTCTTCAGAAAAGTCATTGCCCAAATGATCTAAAACTTTCCTCCATGAGTGAACGAGAATTATTGGCTGTAGTTGATTCCAACATCGATCGATCCAGCCAAAAATGTCTACTAAATCAATCCTTTTAGCATACTTCTCAAATCATCTTCTTCCAAGAATAATACTAAAGATGGAAGCAGCTTGAGTCTGTATCTTTCTTTAGAGTTGCCAGAACGCCCTGATCCATGGGCTGAATCAGAGACGTTACGTTCGGTGGAAGAAACATAGCCTTTATTTCTTTGTTCTGTAAATATTGATCATCTGGATGAGTCGTCGCATTGTCCAGGATAAGAATTGCATTTCTAGCAAGATTTGTTGACTTTAAAAATTGCTAAATCTGAAGTACGAATAGTTGGAAAAACCAGTCTTTGAAAATTGATTCAGTCATCCATGCTCGTTTCTATACCATACAGGCAAATCAAAGGCATCGCTTGTGTACTTCACATGAAAGCTCTTGGTTTTTTGCTCTCTAAATCATGGCTAATTTAATCTTCGTTCTCCCGTTGCATTGCTACAATCGAGAATAGTAACTGGCTCTTTATTTTTTTATAACCTGGGCCGGCTATTTCACTTTTTAAAGCCAAACTTTTCGTTAGAAGCATACGAAGATTTTGCTCTGTTTCATCACAGTTGTAAATTTGTTCCCCAATAAGCCCTTCTTTGTCAATTAATTCATGAAATTTAATCTTAAACTTACTTACACTGTTGGGGTCAGCAGATAATTTTTCAACCAGCCGTTACTTGTAGTCCGAACTTTCTGTCCTCTTTTAATTCCTCAGAAAACTTCAGCGCTTTTTCTTGTAGGATGCGCCCGATATATGTGTAGCTCTGTCCCTTTGCATCCGAAACCACTGATACGAAGCGTCATACGAGACGGCATTTTTCTACCCGACACTTATAAACTAAGTAACTAATTAATCACTTCAACATAACTTGTAAAAACTTCAAAACACAACTGATCAGTTTCATCACCAATGCTAAATAAGCGGACAAAATAAAAGAAAAAGAATGTCAGGAAATGCCAAGAACGGTCAGCAGCAATATATACATATAAACTATACATACGTATGAATAGCTATACAGCTACACATGCGTATAAACAAGGTCTGGCGCCGAGTTACACCCGCGTCATTTGTCGTTGACACCCTGTCGAGTCAGCGTGTGTCGAACTAGTGAGATTTTACTGTTCATGTATCATGCTTTTTGGATGCCAATCGCGACCCCTAGAAGTGGTATAGAACGCCGGGCAATTCAAATTAAATTATATCCGGATTTTGGCGGTGCACCTGTATAAAGATATATAGTCTATAAATCATCAATATAATTTCATGAAATTACTTCACGCATATAGTTAAATACAGTTCCTTACAGATAAGGGCTCCTTTGGATTTATTTACAAAGATTGGTAGATGTGTTATTAGAAATGATACAATTGCAGGGTGCGTGGAGGGTGCTTGGAAACGATGCAAATGCAGACAACGTAACAGATCAAATTCTGTCAAAACCACAAATGTGGGAATATAATTATAGTTGACGCTGGGAACAAACGAAAAAAAGCAAAATGGAGATAAAAGTGAATCTCCTTTTAAATCCTGGATTAACAGAAGGCGTGTCATGATAATGCTATAACTCACCAGTTAAAGCGAACAAATTTCTGCTCCAAACAGGATCCACGTGATTATTCTCTGCACGTTGATGATCATGAAAATGTTCAAAATCTTTTACATAAATATGTTTTAGTAATTCCGGATCTCGTACCAACAATATGGGTTCTGTTAAAAAATATACTCCAACGTACCTAAAGAAAGAAATAAATTAACTGTATTGCTGTAATATGTATCTGAAACAATTTTGTATGTATAATTAGGCGCCCTAAGGCTTCAATAGATTTCTTACGGATAAAAGCGATAAACCTAAAGTGTAACTATATACCAATACACCATTTGTCCGTATGTAGTGTGTTTCAAGATGGCTGATAGCAACATGCTAGTGTCTTTCCTTTAACATTTTGTGCAGTATAAAACAAAGACTGTAAACGGTGCATATTGTGTTCAGTGTAATAGTATATTACACCCTTCGTGCATTAAAAATTATAATATAGCGCAAATTGACGAAGAGGCAATGATATGTTGCAAAAGTATATCAGAAGACATTGCTGATGAACAGCATGGCGTATTGGAAACAATGAACGACCTTGATAAAGAACCAAACAATTGTACACCTGAATAACGCTATTTTACTTAAAGATGAATTGCGGAAATGAAAAATAAAACTAACATATTTACATATACTATTAAAGTTTTAAGTGGAAACAACATAAGAATGATAAATTACGAAATATGTAATGATTATGTAAGCGTACACAAAGATAACAATATATTCAAGGTCAATATCATATACAATGCGGAAAACAAACTTACTCAAATATTTATAACTTCAGACATGCGCGTTGAGAACAGACACGAGCAGAAAAATATTGAAGCTAAAACCAACGTTGCCAATATGAACAAAAATTACATTATTAGTAACAAGCATGTCAATATTCAACAGCCTAATATTCTATCAGTTAGAATTAGACAAAGAAATGCAAGTACAGGTAAGAGAATATGTAACTACTACTTCTGTAAAATTTATGAAAGTGGCCAAGCAATATAAATACTTATACGTAGCTAACTTATAACCAAAAGTAAAGAAAAGGACATGTATAAGTATAACCCCCTTAAAGACATATCTTCCAAAATTTGCTGCGAGAAACCTGAAACAGCATATAAAGCAATAAGTTCCTCTTTCAAACCTGCGGGACCCTTGGAAAAATTGCAAATCATAAAAAATCGAAAATTATGGCGCATCGGAGTCACGGTAAATAACTATGTTAATAAGAAGGCACCAAAACCATTCAATATAAAGTATCTAGAGCGCAATTAAGAACGACTGAAGGCAGTGCAATTAAACGTTCAATCAATAACAAATTAAACAAGCCAATTAGTACTATTCTTGAAACAATATGAACCAGACTTATTTTGTATGCTCAAACGATAATTTCTTTTGTAACACGACCCTCGTATTCCATATAGTTTCACCTATTTATTTCCGCCTTATGTCTGGTGAGGTCGCGTGATCAAATTCCTACGTTTGCAAATAATACTCTTATGTCTGTTCCTTCCGATAGTGATGTGTTTTTTTTGTTGGTACTCGTAAATCAATTGTACATTTTTGTTAATATTTTTTTTCATGAATTTCTTTTCATCCAGAAATTTTCGTGTTTGGAAGAAAATATTTCAAGATAGTAAATTACGAAATAAAACTATGCGTAATGAAATAGTTTGTCAAATATATTTTTTTTTGCATAACGGCGCCTTTTTTTTTGTTGTTATTATTGATGGATTCACTGCGAAAGAAAAAACTACAATCCTGAGTGTCTCGTTACAAAAATTTGGCTATTCAACTGCGTGGGCCGAGTATAAGGTAAAAATGAACTCATTTATTAATTTGTGCCTCGCTTAGTGTCCATAATTCTGATTAAGACGATAATAAGAACTAGGTAGCAATTAAAGTGTGAAAGGACGTATCCTGAAGATATGGATCATCCTATGGCGTTATCGCAAGAGCAATTTGCGATCCTCATTTAGTAATTAATGGATCAAGGTCAAATTAGGTACAACATAGAACTCCAAATATATACAAGTAAGTTTGTTCATTATACTGCTCGTTTTGACAGATCGAAAACGTCGAATGTAGAAAATTTAGAGATGCCACAATAGCATATAAAGACTGCACAAATGTATCAGATGGATCTCCACACTCCGAGGACGTTTTAGAGGCTGTGATACAAAAACTCTACATCACACTTACAAAACCTATATTAGGC